>JAJOZX010001993.1:350000-552500 GCA_023014485.1 Bathynomus jamesi
ACCAGGTGAACCAGTGGCGGATTTAGGGGGGGGCCGAGTAGGCCATGGCCTACGGCCCCGCGCCTGTGAGGGCCCCGCGCCCTCACATATAATTATAATGTTGGATTCCACTATAAATAATACGATTAATGATTAGTGATAATTATGGTATCACTCTCTTTGCTGGCGGGAGTTTAGTTCTATTCAGGCCGCTGTGGAGTGCACATGTGAGTGTGTTTAGTGGTAAGTAATGGTAAAAGTCGTATCTCGAAAAAGTCGCCAGTCAATAAATGGGGATGGGGGAGTTTTAGTCAGCTTTATAATAACATAAATAAGTTGAAAAATGTTAAATTAATGTAATTAATTTTTTATATGAAACGTACTTAGGCTAGGTTAGGTCAGTTTAGCTTAGATTTCATAATAAATACATTTTATACATATTTAAGGAAAAAGTCGCCACTGGTGGGGGCTGGCGACTTTTCCCATAAAGCGACTTTTTCACCCGAACAACTGTTTAGTGTCTGTATTTAATTAATTAATTAAACTGTATTAATTAATACTAAACCGAGGGTCAAGTGTAAATAGTTTGTTTTTTATGTTTTTATGTTTCAGGATAAGGCAGTGAGGCTGCACTGAGGCACAATGGAGAAATCAACAAGTCGTGATCGTGATCAAGGGAGGAAGTATAAAGCTGGCTCTGTTAAACGACAAGAAAAGGCAGACGTAAACCAAAGAGTAAAAAAACTACCAAAAATAACTCAATGGTTGACATATCCAACAGTATCTGAATCTGCAAAATCACAAACTCAAACTGAATCCGGTCAAACTGAGTCTGAATCAGTAGAGTCTGTAGAGACACCAATTACGCCTGAAACAACTGGAAAAGCCACAACTAGTACTGAACCTAGTGTAGTTAGCGCAATTGAACCTGAACACAGTGACAGTGAGGAGACACAAGAGGAAGTGAAAGTTATGAATACCGGTACTGAACAAGGATTTGAAACGGATCTTGGATTATGGCCTAAAATAATTACTGAAAATGTGTGTGACTATTGGTTGAAAAAGGGAAGCGCAGAATGTCGACACTGTGATGGTGACTTCAAAGAGTCAGCTGTGAAAGAGCTAAACAGAACCCGTCATTGTACAAAGACATTATTCACTCGAACTCATTCATTATCTGGCCAAGAAATTAATCTTAAATGGCTCTGTTACTCTAAAACAACTGGTAAAGTGTATTGTTTTGCTTGCAAGCTTATGTCAAAGGTGGAAAGCTCATTCACAACTGGCTTCAATGGTTGGAAGAACGCTAGGTATGTCATAGAATCTCACAGTAGGTCAGATCAGCACAGGAAAAGTATGGTCGAATGATATATCGAAAGACTGCGGGTGCCCGTATTGACTCTAATCTAGTACAACAATATGAAAGTGAATGCGAGTACTGGCAAGCAGTATTGAGGAGGTGTGTAGATGTTTTAAAGCTACTTTGCGAACGCGGGCTAGCCATTCGAGGTAAAGATGAAGTAATTGAATCAGTACACAATGGAAACTATCTTGGGATTCTAGAGCTGCTGAGCACATACGACAGTTTCTTGGCAGCACATATCAAGAAACACGCAAACAAAGGTAGTGGTCATACTTCCTACTTGTCCCATGTCATTTCTGAGGAAGTCATTGGAATAATGGCAGAAAAGGTTATGTCCTCAATAACAGATGAAGTAAAAACAGCAAAGTACTTCTCAATTTCTGTTGACTCCACACCTGATATTTCACACATGGATCAACTTACTTTTACAATCCGCTATGTACTGCCTACTACAGGTCCAGTTGAAAGGTTTTTGCAGTTTATTCCCATGCTAAGCCACACTGGCAGAGATATTGCTACAACTGTTCTTGATTTTCTTAAAGAGAAGAACATTCCAGTTATCGACTGCCGAGGACAGTCCTATGACAATGCCAGCAACATGTCTGGTAAATATCTGGGGACCCAACAGATAATCAAGAATGAGTGTAGTGAAGCTGAGTACATACCATGTATGGCTCATTCCTTAAACTTGGTGGCTAAGTGTGCTGCAGAAAGCTGTCCTGCTGCAGTGTCATTGTTTGCTCTGGTACAAAATATGTACTCCTTTCTTGTTGCATCTACTTATCGTTGGAGGAGACACCGTGAGGTACTAGAGACTAATAAAGATAAGAAGTTGAAAGTTGATAAAATACTTTCAGACACTCGTTGGTCAGCACGAGCAGATGCTGTAGCTGCTCTCAGTAGAGCACACAAAGAAAACATCATTGTTCTGGAAGAGTTATTCTCAGATCAGAATCAGCCAGCTGAAACAAGAGCTGAAGCAAGTGGTCTTCTCAAAGGTTTGAAAAAACTTGAAACAGTGATTCTTCTTGAAGTTTGAGATACAGTATTGGAAAGGTTTCAGAGTAGCAGTATCCAGCTGCAAAAATCTGGGCTCTCCCTCAACACAGCTGTCACACTGCTAGAGTCTCTTTTACAATTTGCTAAAGACCTGAGATCCCAGTTCGATGACTTTGAAGCAAAAGCTATGGCTAAGTGTGATCCCTGTGATGACGAGTAATGATGCATACTACGCCGACACGCAGCGTATTAGGAAGCGCAAGCGTCACCAAGATGAACTAGACTCCGCGGAGGATGTTATGCTGACAGGGAGAGACAAGTTTAGAGTGATTGCATTCTTGCCCATCATTGACAAGCTCTGTGCTGCCCTACAACAACGCATTGCTGCTTACAGCGACCTTCGAGAGAAATTTGGGTTTTTATCAGAAATCTCAAACAAAACGAACACTGAGCTTAAAGCATCTGCTGAAAAGCTTGTGTCTTCATATCCTAAGGACTTGGAGGCTGGATTGGAGTCGGAGCTTTTGCAGTTTGCACACCTTATGAAATCCATTCCAAGAGATTCACCTGAAAGTGCTCCTTTATCAGGTGGTGCAAAGGCTGCAAAAAGTCCTGAACTAGAAATGTATGAGATAATTCACAGACATGACATGGTAGAAACATTTGCTAATGTTGAAATTGTATTACGACTCTATCTCTGCATGTTTGTCACAAACTGCACTGGGGAGCGATCATTCTCCAAGATGAAACTAGTCAAGAATTATCTAAGAAACACCATGGGGCAGGACCGTTTGTCTTCACTCACCCTGTTGAGCATTGAGCATGAGAAATTAAGGGTGCTTGATTTTACTGATGTCATCAAACAGTTTGCAAGTAAGAAGGCTAGAAAAAAATCTTTTTTGACTGAGAAATAGTTAAGTGTACCGTACAAATTGCCTGCAATAAACAAAACCTACTCATTGCATCATTTGCATGTCAGTCAAGTGGTATTCTCTTTAGTTAATGGTGTATTATTATAGTTATTTTTTGTTAATGGTGTATTATTATAGTTATTTTTTGTTAATGGTGTATTATTATAGTTATTTTTTGTTAATGGTGTATTATTATAGTTATTTTTTATTGTTAAGCTTCAAAAAAACAAATGTGTAATGTTCAACTATGAAATGGTCATTTGGCTAATTAATTATCAATAAATTGAATATTGTTTAAAAAGTAAATTTATTTTAACGCTTCGCTCGCCCATTGATTTGAGGGCCCCGTAAGGTCACCACTGGGGGATGGGGGTGTAAATCTTCATTTCAGTTAATTAAGCTAGCTTTGCGTAGTTTGGGGCCCCGCACTCCAACCGGCCTAGGGCCCCGCGCACCTTAAATCCGCCACTGAGGTGAACCAAAAGTAGGTGGACAGTAGGTTGAATAGGGTTTGTTATATTATATTATAACTATGGTGTTCATTATAACTATGGTGTTTGTGTTATATTATATTAAATATTATAACTAAATTTATTTAAATTTAATCTTTTTTCTTTTCAGATAGTTCAGAGAACCCATAATGGCAAATCATCTAAATAATGATGCCAGAAAATGGGTGTTAAGAGAGTATTGGAAATCTCAAAATACTGAAACTGTTAGAACAAAATAGGTTGAAACATTTGGTACTCAAGCCCCAAAGAGACAAACCATTTACCGCATTCGTGACAAATTTGATGCCACTGGCTCAATTCTTAATGCCCCAAGAACTGGTCGACCCAAAACAGTTTGCACAGAGGACAATAAGCAACTTGTTGCCGAAGCGTTTGTTCATAGTCCCAAAAAGTCCACCAGAAGAGCGTCAGCAGGACTGGACATTTCACAAACCTCTATTATACGAATTCTGAAATCTATTGGGTTGAAAGCTTATCGTCCACGGCTAATTCATGGCTTATTGGAGGATGACCCAGACAGGCGGCTGCAATTTAGTGAGATCATGCTGAACGAAATTGAAGGAAATCCAATAATTTTAGATAACATTGTGTGGACCGATGAGGCTTCTTTCAAATTACCAGGTCATGTTAACCGACATAATTGTGTTTACTGGTATAGTGAGAACATGCATTTAACATTAGAGCAGCAACTAAACCAGTCTGGTGTCACTGTTTGGGGTGGTATTTCAAGTTCTGGTGTTTTAGGACCAATTTTTGTTGATGGAAAAGTCACAGGTGATAAGTATCTCGAAATTCTAATGAATGAAGTTGTTCCACACTTACAACAACAGCCTAATTCACATGACCTCTATTTCCAACAAGATGGGGCCCCTCCACATTATTCAAGAGCAGTCCGTGAGTATCTTGATGAAACATTTCCCGAGAAATGGATCGGCCGAAGAGGTCAAGTTGAATGGCCTGCACGTTCACCTGACTTTAACCCAATGGATTTTTTCTTTTGGGGAGTACTCAAGGACAAAGTTTATAGTCGAAAACCACGAAGTGTTGGTGATTTGAAAAATTACATCAGAGATGCATTTCAAGAAATTAGGGCACAAAGAAACTTGTGCAAAAATGTTTGTCGAAGTGTGAAAGGTAGAATTCAAAGCTGTGTAAATTGTGATGGGCAGCAATTTGAGCATCTGCGTTGCTAAAATTTTCAGTGCTTTTGTATTGTATTGGTATAAGTTAATTTTTTTTTTTATTTTGTATTATAGTATACAAAAAAAATTAAATATAATTGTATATGTATTCTCAAAATAAACGTTATCATTTACTGTCCACCTACTTTTGGTTCACCCGTTATATATATATATATATATACATATATATATATGGGAATGAACTCAGAATGGTCCCCTGAGTTTTTTATGATACACACAGACAGTGCATGGAACAAGGAACTCTTCTGGGATAATTAAATCCACTATAGTCCGAATAAGTAAGTGTATCATATATATATATATATAAAACCTTTGGTTAACCTTTGGTAAGCTTCTGCCCGAATTGTTTATTCTGACGAAGGTCAAGCTTTTCACTCCACCTTAGACCTACAGTTTAACGTGGAATCCGAACCACGCCCCATCAGCAGCCCAGCGTCTTAACCACTATGCCACCTAGGGTCCCCATTTATCTACCAACCACTTTCTTTATTGTGTAGAAGGATGAACAGCTGGGTTTTGCTGCGCGCCGGCTGCCGTCGGGTCTCGAACCCGGAGCCGATGGATTCGTAGTCAGCGACGCTAACCACTACACCACCGAGGCGCATTGATATATATATATATATATATATGTAGGGCCGGATCTAGAAGTTGCGAGGCCCTAGGCAGATCTAGAAATTGCGAGGCCCTAGGCCTATATATATATATGAAAATATGGACTTAATTATCGGTACTATACCAGCAATATTAGAATCCCGCATAGACAGAACTATGCCAGCACTTAAAAATTAAACCAAACCAAAATAATCACGCATGGAAATTGTATAAGAAATATAAATAAACCATACAAATAAGTATAAATTATAATATGAATCAAGATTTGTATCGAAAATATAAGACAATGATTTCTAAGATTTATATAATATTATAGGTAATGACTTTCCATAGTATACAAACGTTTTTCATATGTGATGTATAAGAGATGTTGACATTTCATTTTTTATAATAGTGAGCGATCGACTTATCAGGCTAAATATTAATGCTTTAATATTTGGTTGAGATGCTCCTTGAATATTACAGCAATGCTTTTCTACTTTTCTTCGAGCTAAACTCTTCAATTAATTGAGAATAATGTAATGAATTTGTTATATCGTTTTCTATTGATAACATAGCTAATGATTGCAATCTCGCTTGAGACATGGTGGAACGCAAATATGTTTTAATAAGTTTGAGACGCGAGAAACTTCTTTCAGCCGAAGCAACAGTAACTGGGATGGTTAATACTATTCGAAGTGCAACATAAACAGTAGGATAAGTCTCACTTAGTTGTTTTTGCACTATATAAACAAGGGCATTTCCGAGATCTGTTTTCTCAGGTATAAACCTGCAAAGTACTTTAAGTTCTTCATAGAGTTCTAAATCATTAATATCACTTGAACAGAACGCGCAAAACGGCTTGAGCGAGGCCCCCTTTGGCTCGAGGCCCTAGGCGATCACCTAGTTCGCCTATAGCTAAATCCGGGCCTGTATATATATATATATATATATATATATATATATATATATATATATATATATATAATTATATATAATTATATATATATTCGTTCTCCCTCCTCATCTTGTGCGGAACATTTCTTCTATACAAGCGTCGTTCGTTACGTTAATTATACTGTGTGTTGTTTGCAGTTAAAATGTATATATGTGCGGCATGCGGGAGGTGCCCTCTCAGGGCATTGGTTTCTGCTCGTATGTAGGAGAATTACGACTTGTGATCAATCGAGGCCCATGGTGTAGTGGATAGCATATCTGACCGGCAATCGGAAGATCCCGGGTTCGATTCCCGGGTGGTCACCATTTTTCATTTGTTCATTCTCCCTCCTCATTTTGTGCGGAACATTTCTTCTATACAAGCGTCGTTCTTTACGTTAATTATACTGTGTGTTGTTTGCAGTTAAAAAAAAAAAAAAAAAAAAATATATATATATATATATATATATATATATATATATATATATATATATTTTTTTTTTAACTGCAACCAACACACAGTATAATTAGTGTAAAGAACGACGCTTGTGTAGAAGAGCGTTCCGTACAAGATGAGGAGGGAGAACGAACAAATGAAAAATGGGGAACCACCCGGGAATCGAATCCGGGATCATCCGATTGCCCGGGTTCGATTCCCGGGTGGTACCTCATTTTTCATTTGTTCGTTCTCCCTCCTCATCTTGTGCGGAACGCTCTTCTACACAAGCGTCGTTCTTTACATATATATCTAATATATACACCGGTATATATATATATATATATATATATATATGAAAATTATTTCACGAAAGTAACATGAAAAATATTTATGATGAATAAAACCACGAAGGAAAAAGAAAAACAGAGGGGTGCTCAAGCGCTTTCGTCTAATGACATCAGTGTTCCTGAGGATGTCATTAGACGAAACCGCTTGAACACCACTCTGTTTTTCTTTTCCCTTCGTGGTTTTATTCATCACATATATATATATATATACATATATATATATATATATATATATACATACATATATATATATACATACAGGGTGTCCCATAAGTCCGGCATCATAGGAAAAATAAAAAAAGGCAAAACAAAAGCTTTATTTACAGAACGTGCTGAATATGTCCATTGTTTTCAGTACACAAATTCAGACGTGATACCCAGTCAGCAAGCACACGGTGAATGATGTCAGGAGTAATGGTATTACATGCCCCAATAATGCGCTGCCGCAAATGTTCAACACTCCTAATTTTCTCTGCGTATACCAGCGCTTTCAAGTGGCCCCAGTGATAAAAATCTAGTGGCGTGAGATCCGGGCTTCTAGCTGACCCTCCCAGTTAGCTAACCTACACTTACATTAAAACTCATTAGTACCACAAATTATTACAGACTTATCTAATAACAATTGCTTTACTCAAACTGGCCAATTATAACAGAGGGAAAAACCATTTCATAACTAGGTCAACTTAGCCAAATGCCCAAATCTCATTATTACAGTAATCCATTTGGTACCACTAACATTGTACATTAATTCCCAATATGTACATGGTAAATACTGGCAGTTTTTTTTTTTTTTTTTTTTTTTTTATAGCACCACTTTTGTTTCACTTAATCTACACATTGTTCACTGGTATCACCTCCTTGCTTCTGGCACAACCTACAGTTTCTACCCAGGACCCATAAATTTGACTAGTGTTCTTCCCACACTATACCATGGGGGAAAACTGGCTATTAACCCCTTTGTTCCTCCCAGGGTTTCGGAGCCGGAGCCGGAGCCAGAAACCTTGAAAATACGGCTCCATGGTCTGGCTCCGGGCGATATATATGTATTAGTAGTTTGAACTTTTGACTTTTAGTTGAATTGCTTTTGTTAATTAAATTACAAAACTTTTTGACTAAAAGAAAATCTCTTTTTAAGTAAATAATATAACCTATTAAAAATTTAAAAACTGAATTTTTTGAAATATTCAGCTCTTTTTCAAGCCAAGTTGGCTTTCATGAAGCTTTCAAGTTTCAACACTTAAAAAAAGATGCATATATTATCTCAGAAAGTTTGATTGTTACTATTTTCCATACGAGAATTCTTAAGTTTGAACTTTGAACTAATTAGGAGGCAAGTTTCTCTAATTTATATAAGCTACCATTGTTAATAAATATTTAATATCATTTAGTTTTCATCATTTTCCTTTAGTTATTTAAATAACTTCATTCTATCATTATATTTGCCTAATTTAAAATCATAAGAAATTTAAATTTTGAGTATTAAAGTGATTTAATAATAAAATATTTTTGTGCAATATTTTAAATTGGACAATTAGTTATATAAATCTAAATATTTATTTTATAATTAACAGAATTTACTATAAAAGAGCCGGAGCCAGAGCCGGAGCCAGACTGTAAAAAATTTCTGCTCCAGAGCCGGAGTCGGAGCCAGAAGTTTTTTTACCGGCTCCGAAACCCTGGTTCCTCCACCACTCCAGCCAGGTGTATTCACTCAAATCATCTGGGAATTCAAGTTGGGAGTTTTTTTTTTTTTTTTTTTTTTTTTTTTAAACCAGAGTATCAGTAGGAACAGTGAAGAAGAAAAGAAGGAAACCAAATCAAGGCTAGAAGTGCCACCGTATTCCGGTCAAAGGAAATCAAATGAAAGAAAAGAATGGGCCAAATCTTCACTCTAACCCCCCCTTGTTCTTTTTTTTTTTCTTTTTTTCAAACGACTGGAATGTCAATTAGTAGCAAGTCAGTAGCATGCATCATCCCATATCTTTCCCTCAGAAGTTTATCCAGGCTGCTTACTCCCCTAGAACAATTAATTATTGACCCCTTCAGAACAAAAGGTTCACTAACTACCCCTCCCCTGGTTATACACCCAAAATAAAGCAGAAATCAATGAATAATCCATTCTTACATCCCTTTCGAGTGTCGAGTACATTGGGTATCCTCTCACAGGAAAGAAAACCCCAAATCTAGTTATCTTAGAGTGTATTTTATAACAGATTTACCCACAATACTTCACTTCAGTTTACTCGGTTGCCTCTGATTCTGTACTCAAGGGTCTGTGGTTGTACATTTGGTAATTCTGCAGGATTGCCACAGGAGCGTGTGAATGGCCGGTTGAGCCCTGACTGGGGTAAGTTAAGTTTCTCTGATCGTGAAGTCTTGGTCTCAGCTTGGAAATGACGATGATGGCTAGTCCAGGCACGAACCTTCTGTCTATACTCATTTAGTATCTCCTGACATGTGGTGAATCCTGACTGCACAGGGCTAAAACTAACATGGCAAGACTGAGATTGAGGGACTTGAGGTGAGCCGGGCATGGAATCAGTGAACCCAAGGAACGAATTCTCCAGAGTACTCAATGCATCATTAGCATCTAGCGACTGTTGTACAAGTCTCAATGATTGCTGGGCCAATTTTAATCCATCCAATGGAGCATCATCTTCCAGTGTGTCCAGATATTCATGCGAATCTGTCACATTACCCTGGACCTCAGTTTCCCCAGACTCATTTTCAGAACCAGCACCCCACAACTGATTTTCTTGAAAGGGGGGTATGGTTTGGGGACTCATGAGGCAAGACTCACTCATGGGAGTACTGGTGAAAATTGATTCTAATGACCCTACCAAAATCGGAGAATTCTCATAACCAAGTGAAGGTATATCATTACCTTCTGACTCCTGCATAGTTCGAAAAACTTGCTCCCCCACTGGAAATGCCCCGGCCTGAATCTCCTCAACGGGTGTCTGAAAATCTGTCTCCCCCGAATGCTGAGTAATTGGAGGCACATCTCCACAGTTTAGCTCCACTGGCGGACACCCTTCCATTCCAGCAGTTGTCTCAGCACTAAAATTACTGGTCCCATCATACTCCCAATACTCTACCAAAGGGTCTCTCCAGGTAATACTTTGTCGCGCATTCAGGAGTGTATTCAACCGGTGATATTTCTCTGAAGAAGAGAGTTCCTCATCTGTATCCGAAGCACTGGTCCCAACACTGGAGTTCCCCATGAAAGCTACCCGGGATTCCACTTCAGGGGTACCAAAGCCCTCAAAGGAATATTCAGGGCCATCATCTAAAGTGGTGCCACCCCTATGCCAGGGAAAGGGTATGCGTGCGGCACTTGATGGTAAGTCCGGGATCCAGGTCTCAGGCATCTCAGGTACTTTCTGCAATTCCTGTTCCTCCTATGCTTCTGTAGATATTTTGGGGGTTCATGCCAGGCCTTCAAATGGGTATGATGAGCTTTTATAACTCGGGGGGTGCCCTCAACAGTTGATGTGGTCAATTCATAGGATACTCCATTACTGTGTACTTGACTAACCTTGTAAGGCCCAGTATACTTGGGGGAGAACTTCCGTGAGGTGCTCCGGTCACTGGTAATGATCTTCTTGACTACTTTCTGGCCAACCTGGAAGGGTGCAAACCGTGGATGGCCCTCCTTCCATATTTCTCGCAATTGAGGGGGAACAACTACAGTAGCAATATTCTGGTGACGTTGTTCCAAGAGACAGTCCGCAGGGGTGGTCTTTATTTCAGCATGGAAGGTATTGTTATAGGTAATCACAGCTGTTACCAGATTTGTATCCCATTCCACTCCTGTTTGTCCCAAGCTCCTCAAGAACTCTCCAATTGTTCTATTTACACGTTCAACAGCACCATTGCTAGCAGGCTTAAGTGGACTAGTATAAACATGCATAATCCCATAGCGATCAAGGAACTCTTGGAACTCCTCCGAACGGAATTCAGGTCCATTGTCTGTCAGGAGCCTCCGAGGAATTCTTAACAAGTTGGGGAATATATCATGCTCCATCAACTGGATAATGGTAGATGACCTTTTTGTTCTTAATGGGCGAGCCACAACCCACTTGCTAAAATGGTCAACCATCACCAGACAACCAAGGTACCCTAGCTGGGTGCGTGGGAAAACCACAATATCAGCAGCCACTAATTCAAAAGGATGTTCAGTTTTTATCTTCAAGGTTGGTGGGATGATAGGCTGACTAGCTACTTTATACAACTGACAGGTTTCACAGGTAATACAGATGTCACTAGCTACTTTATACAAATCCGGGTGCCACACAAACAGTCGCAACGCTTCCACCAACTTATTACGCCCAATATGTGCCATTTCCATGTGGAAACTGAGGGCCATATCCACGAGCAATGTGGAAGGTACTACACAGCTAATATACCCAGTCCTACTTTGATGTACTATCACCCCACTCCTTAACTGTAATTCCCGCCAGTTCCGCTTAAACGGCCTCAAGGCAGGTTTTCCCTCTGGTAGGGGCTTTGACTGGGCCAATAGCCCATGCACCTGTCGCAACAATCGGTTCCGTTTTTGCATTAGAATCACTGATTCTGAGTCAAGCAACTCTCGGTTCACTATCCACTTCTTGCCTTCCTCAAATACTGAACCCAACTCTGGCTCCTCTGCTTCGATGTCTGGTACCTCTTCCTCCATGCATGCTGCCTCCTCTAGCGCCTCTACTCCAAAACATTCCACTAACTCTGGGTCTCCATATGACCATGCAGCTACATCAAACTTCATTTCAATGTCAGCCATAATTAGATAGTTTGAACCTAACAAGAAACAGTACGGGAGACTATTCTCTGGGGCTACTGCAAAAGGTAGTTGGATCTTTTCATCTCTACCCTGAATAGTCAATTTTACTAGTCCTTGACAGGGTACCAATTTCACACCAATCCCAGTCAAGATTATCTGGCAAGGCTGTACTGATACTTCTTCCTCTTCTCTCGCTTTTAAACTCTTGACCACTGACTCGGATACTAAGCTAATCTCTGCTCCTGAATCCAACATAGCACAGTAATTGACTGCACCCAACTGTACCCAAGTCCAAGCAACGGGTCCTCCCTGGTGTCCACAAGTGACCCTTTCACCCCTGGCTTCCCGATCTGGATTCTGCAGTAACAAATTCCCTTCACACTGCTCTATATCACTTTTTCCCGCTACCTCCTGGCCAGTTTCCTGCTCCATAGTGTCCACCTGTTCCACCATCAACTCTGCTGGCTCAGCAAACCACTTGTGTGCTATCAGTGGATTGTAATGTACTCCAGATATACACTGCAAATGGACCCTTCTTTCTGGGGTATCAGGGACAGTTACATCCATAACGTACACAACTGGCTTTACACCATAGTGAACCCAAACCCTCAAGGAATAACAATGGCTTGCGGCTAACAGTACTTCTGGAGTTACCAACACTCCAGGTTGTCTCATCATCTTCAGGTCTTTTATGCGGCGGGCATTATTTGACAAGCGATACCTCTTGGGAAAGGTGATCAATTCATCCATCAGCTCTCTCCGTAATTCCAATGGGTGTTGTGGAGGATTCCAAGGTGGCCCATGCTCGTAATGATGATCCTGCAACACTTGTACTAGGCTAATAAACAACGAATCACCACCTCCATCAACTTTCATGAGTACTCGCAGTCCAGGTGGTAAGCGATTAGTGAGGTGTTCTGTCGTCTCCAGTTGGTCACTCCCAGCAGGTGGTATTCGTGACAATGCATCTGCAGCTCCATTCTCAGTCCCAGGGCGATACCGAATTTCAAACTCAAAGTCAGCGAGATCTTCATAAGTTCGGGCCAATCTACTATCAACAATCTTCATGTTGCTCAGGTATTCTAATGGTTGATGGTCTGTATACAGTACAAAAGGCACACCATATAGAAATGGGCGAAATGTCTTCACACCCCATCTTAGGGCTGCCAACTCCCGTTCTATAACTGAGTACATTCTCTGGGCCTTGGAAAAGGTCATTGATGCATAAGCAATCACCTTAAAATCACCATTCTGTTGTTGTCCCAAACAAGCACCAGCGCCAACCCCGGAAGCATCCACATACAGTTCCAATTTTTCAGCTTCAGGTCTGTAATCTGGATAGGACAGTTGCACTTCCTTAACCAAGGCCTCTTTCACTGTTGTAAAAGCCTTGTCCATCTCCAGTGTCCATTTCAATTTTTCTCTTGATCTACCTCCAGTTAAATGAGACAAAGAACTGGTTATCACTGAACAATCTGGTACAAACTTTCTCTGGAAATTCACTAAACCCAGAAATTCCCTCATCTGTCGAACAGTTTCTGGTTTTGGGAACTCGTGCACTTTCTGCATATATTCAGGGGATTTCCGCAAACCTTCTCTCCCAACCAAGTGTCCCAAAAATGCAACCTCAGGTTGGAACCATTGACATTTCACAGGTTTGACCTTTATGCCAGACTTCTCCAGAGTATACAGGACTTTATCTACCAGTTGAAGATGTTCTTCGAACGACTCGCCCATTATTAGGATATCATCAATGTAGATGATAACTCTACTTCTTGGAAAACCATGTAACACTTCTTGTACCATCCGTTGGAAACTAGCAGGAGCATTCTTTAATCCAAAACTCAGTCGCTTAAACTGCCAATGCCCTCTGGTGGTTGAAAAAGCAGTGCTCTCGGCTCTCTTCGGCAATTGGCATTTGATAATAACCTCGGACCATGTCCAGGGAAGTGAAGTAACAGGTTCCATGAAGACTAAAAACTGCATCCGTTAAGTTGGGCATTGGAAATCGGTCTGGTATGGTCACTTCATTCAATTTTCGATAGTCCACACACATTCTAATTGAGCCATCCTTCTTCCGGATAGGGACAACAGGTGAACTCCATGGGGAAATGCTAGGTTCTATGATATCAAGCAACAGTAATTCCTGGCACTGGGCTTCCACCGCTTCTGCGACTGGTTCTGGGAATCTACGGGGTCGTTGTCGGATAGGGGTATCGTTATACAACTCTATCCGGTGTGGTACACAATTCACAAAACCTACATCATCATCCCCTTGACTCAACACTTTCTCCCGGCGCGCCAACATTTGTAAGACCTTCTCCCTCTCTTCGAACTTCAACTCGGGTGACATGGTTATTTCAGTCCGTAGGCGTTCTTCTCCAGCCTGGTTGTTCAGCTTGGGCTCCAGTCATGAACGCCTCAATTCTCTCACTTTCAGCTACTGTAAAGTCCAGTTCTTCTTCATAGACTATTGATCTTATAGTCCCTATCCGTCACCCGCCTTGATTCTCTGGGCTTCTGGGGTCAACTTCATTACCAACACTTCTGTCATCCCAGCCAATCCATCCACTAACCCAGGGTGACCATACACTTTCCCCTGGAGTCGGGAATCTCCATCATCATCCTCAAAACAGTACTCCAGTCTTCCTTCACCTTCGATTTCATTCAAGCAAGGAAACTGTACAGGAACTCTGTGATATTTGCAGGTACTTAATTTCACATCGGCTGATGCATAACAGGAAACATTCCGGATCACCCTTCTACATGGCGCATTCTCACTCCTCAAGTAAATTTCCTCCATATGCCCATCTTTATAAGCTCGTGTTATCCTTTTCCTTTTCACATTAACTCGGAGACTGTTTTCAACAAGAAAATTCATTCCCAATACAACTGGGAACTTCAACCTTTTTACCACTGCAAACAGAACAGGCTCCATTTCCACTCCATGAATCGATAACCCCAGCGTAATCACCCCCAGTGGTTTAATATGGTTGTTCACTCCAATCCCTCGAATCCTCAAGTTACAGCTCTGCATCTCTGGAGTTAACTCCAGTTCCTCTACCACTGAGTGATCCAAGATTCCAACTGTAGCTCCGGAATCAAGTACTGCCAAGTAGTTCTCCGAATGTTCAAACCGTATATCCACCTTCAGTAAAGATTGAGGCGCTAACTGTCCAGTCATCTCCTCATCCAACCCATCAGTGTCAAAGACATTACTATTTATCAAATACGTTTCGGGAGCATCAGCTTCGGGTTCATTATTCTGGTCAGGGGGTTGCTCCCTATCAGACTCTTCAGGAATATTTACACTCTCATCCAGACCAAATGGACCTGGATACCCTAGGTTATTACTAGCAGGCTCGCAACTAACGGGGGACCTATCAGGACAATCAGTACCAGGATTTACAATCAATGATTCATTCCTCCCACCAAAAGATGGGAAAAGCTCTGTTGCCTCATATCTCTGGGGGACAAAAGGAACTGCACTCGCATTCATTCTCACAGGCAAAACTGGGTTGACACACACTGGATCTCCCCCCATCTGTACTTCACCCATAAATTCTTGTTCTGGTATTGGGCCACTAGTTAGGGGCACTATTCGTCCTGCTAGGAGCTCTGGGGGTTCCCCTCTGGCCTCAGAGCTTACTGGTTTAAAGGGCGCAGTTCTTGATTCGGCTCAGTCCCTCGTGGGCTGGTCTGGTTAGGCCCAGGAACTGGTTCCCTTGAGATGGTAGGACTCGGTGCTCTTGAACTGGGCCTACTCTGCTGGCGTGATCGCTGGCTATGACCATACCCATTAGGTGGGTAAGGGCATCGTGACACCCAATGATCCCGCTCACCACACCGCAAACACACTCCTAAACGCCGACGACAATCCCGTTCCAGGTGACCTCTCCTTCCACAGTAATTACAGTTCACCCAGGGACGATCAGATGGTGGTGGTGGAGGGGTGGTTAGATGGCTGGCTGGTCCTGAACCCTGCTGCCAGGCCCGCAACTGAGGGTGAGACTGGTGATTTTGTTGGTTTGGGTTCCTTTGGGGCTGACCTTGATCACTAACTGACCTTGTATTCTGGCCACCTGGTGGTGGTTGGAGTACCAAAGGGGACATTCCTATGTTCCAGGCCTCCTGCAGGCTGGGGAGAGGTCTAGATAAGGCTAAAGATTTCCCTGAGGTTCCCTCTCACTAGCTGCCAATTCTCTCACTGCTGGCCAATTCAACTGGGTCCCAGCTCCACGCGTCAATCGTGCCGTGGCCAGGGCAACTTCAATCTTCACGGAAAATGCATCTGGAACAGTGCTAAGAAATTTTGAAATCAGTTCTCGGCAATTATCCACTTCTACTTCGGGCATTGCAGCCATCCACACAGTTTCTAACCTGGTTGCATACTGGTATAAGGTCTCACTGGGTCGTAATTGAGCATTAGTAAATGCCTCTCGCTTGTCTCTTGTCACGGTAGAATGGAGTTCTCTGTAGTAAGTCTGCAGTCTCTTCCTGACAACTCCGTATGGCATCCCTGGTCGGTCAATTAAATCAAAACCCCTCTCATCTTCCCATAAGACACTCTCGCAATGCCGCTTTCCAGTAGTTGTGTCCTCCTGCTACTGTATTGTCAGCATAATCCTCAAACTCCTTCCTAAATTCTTCGAATGTTCTCCCATCTGATATATCAAATGGCAATGGTTGAGGAAAGCGGCGCCCATCTAGTTTCTCTAGAGCTTTAGCAAGGCGTTCCAGGAGCTCTCTGTTGGCAGTGGTTGGCTGGGTGGGTGGGGCCCCTTTCTTGCGGTAAATGTCCCTGGTTCATCCTCCCCATTTGTCTCCCCAAGCTCTCGGTGAAACTTCATAGGAGGTCTCCGGTTGACTGTTGGTCTGGGCTGGCTTTCTGAAGCCTGAAAGGTAGGGGGTGATTTGGCCCACCTTTGGGCTCCTGGTAGTCGGTTCAGGTCTTCGGCTTCTGTCCCAATGAATCACTCTCCTGGGAGGGACCCATCATTCTCTTTCTCCCCAGTTCATAGCAGGGCCATTGGCTCCATCGTCTATTCGAAACCTGGGCTGTTCAGGGCTGCTCACTTGTTCTAACCAGGTGGCTACTGTCAATGCCACTCTTCTGAGAGCATACACATCCTGGTCAGAAGTTGTACCCGCAGTAGTAGACCGGTAATTCACGAGTTGATCCTCAATATCTCTCAGTGGGGATTGGGTGGCGGATGCCACTACCCCCTCACCAAGCTGTCCACTAACTTCCTCAGCAACCTCAATACTCTGGGTCATCTCTGGGTTCGACATTCTCCCCTGTTCCCCTTTTAAACTTTACTATCTTCAACCAATCTCTCAACTAATCCCGCTGGGGATGCCAAAAAGTATGCTACGGTGGCGGCGTAGGCCGTAGTCCCCGAGTATCTGTGTTTCCAACCACCCAGCACCTTTTACGTTTCTGGGTTCGGAACAGTCAAGAGACTGGGCAAAGATGTAATCTCCTCTGGTATCTAGGAAGGCCTCTCTGGTCAGTGGTTTATTTCCAGGTTATTCAGGTCCGACTCGCACATTAACTGTAAAGGACTTCCCCTAGTGCAGGTGTCTCAATCTGACTCTCCACTGAGTAAGAGACCCAACCGCTCAGGGTCCAAGAAAGGGCTAGAATTCAAAGGTAGACCTAATAGAAGTAAACTACTTGGTTTTTCTCTTTATTATATCTGAAATAAACAACTATTCAGTGTGACAGCATAAACATAACAAAAGGACTGGCAATGCACCGCACTTGACAAAACACCTGGAGCCCCAATAACCCTTAGTGAGATTTGGCAGAAAGGATAGAAAACAAGTGGGAGAAAAGTACCGGAAATGACTTGCACAGAATGTTAACCCTTGTCCCAGCTTAACTACCCTCCAAACTTGACCCCCCCTTTTATGACCTGAGTTCCAATTCCTTTATTGGCTGGCTAGTTAGTAGGGTTAGGGTCACAGGCCTGATTTCAGGGCAGATCCAGTGGCCAACAGTGGTTGACACAACTGCGTAGCTCCCACTGGATGGGACCCACAATCCAAGCCTGATGAATCCGGACCACGTGAGTTGAATCCCAAACAGGTTGCCTAGACAACACAAGATTATTAGTTACATGCATCTAGCACCATTAATCACAATAATAACAACATAACAGGCAATTAACCACAAACATTAACTGGAATCATGACTTCATAATTGATCACTGGAAAACATAATTTACTCATGAAATCAAAGCACATAAATAATAAATAACCAACATACAAAATAATAACTACAAACATTGACAATTATGGCAAACCTATCTCACATGAGTTAATCAACCTATAATCATTGCCAAACAAGCATGGGCAAAAACCTAACTCTGGAATAATATGACTGGTGACCTATAATAATGATAATTGGTTCTCTAGCTAGTTACATGACAAGGTGGCAAACCTATCTATACTCAGTCAGTTTCAACAACCTATATGTATGTCTACCCTTAATAATAATAATTAACCATGATAATGATGGTGAAATACAAATGAACTCTAGCCAAGGATTACAAAACTCCTACCTTTTAAAGGCTTTCCACACTTCCTTGGCTTCTGACAGGAGGTCTGTATTAAGGGTCTATTCAGGTTTCATAACCTTAATCCTAATTACCATTAATGGTTTCCTAACTACTCCTGTGGGGAAAGAAAAACTTGTGAGGGGGACCCAGATAGGACTTGAAAATAGGGTGAAGCTTTTTTGAAAAACTCCACAACCCCCAAAAATGGGGAATTTGAAAATCAAGGGGGGGTTGTGAGAAACTTCACAACCCCCACAGTACTGAGCTACTAAACTCTTTTGCTCGGAGGCCTACGTTAATTATATCATCAATAATCTCTTCAAAGTAAATTATGTTATTTTCTATTTCATCCTCTTCTATAAGAGCCTCAATTTTAACATTTACCTCACTTAGAGCAACCTTTTTAGTTTCTAATATGGAAAGCTGCGCAGTCACTAAGCGTAAATCCTCTTGCTCTATGGCAGAATCTATAGTGGCAATGACCTTTGTAATTAGACCTTTGTAGGCGCTTCTCCTTTTTATAAATTTGTTCAATTCAGATGCACTCATCTTCAATGCAAACAACAATTGGGCTCAATGCCAGATAAGTTGAATTGGCAGAAATACTTAACCGAACTGATCAAACGTAAATTTTACTTTCAAATAAACTGAATTGCTAGGGGGGTACTAACCAACACCAGTATGGAATACCAATTTTTCCACCCAAGTAACTGGCGCGCTGGTCTGCAACCTTCGCCTACGAATAATAAACCAAATTAACCAAACTGGTAAATGTAGGCCAAAAACAACGACAGACAAGTGGCCAAGTTTCGCAATTGGGCAACCAAACTTTCTACCCTGGGACCTTAATTCAATAATAACCCAAAATTAACCAAACCGGTAAAATGTAGGCCAAAACAACGACAGACGACTGGCCAAGTTTCGCAATTGGGCAACCAAACTTTCTACCCTGGGACCTTAATTCAATAATACCCAAAATTAACCAAACCGGTAAAATGTAGGCCAAAACAACGACAGACGACTGACCAAGTTTCGCAATTGGGCGACCAAACTTTTTACCCTGGGACCTTAATTCAATAATAACCCAAAATTAACCAAACCGGTAAAATGTAGGCCAAACAACGACAGACGACTGGCCAAGTTTCGCAATTGGGCAACCAAACTTTCTACCCTGGGACCTTAATTCAATAATAACCGAAAATTAACCAACCGGTAAAATGTAGGCCAAAACAACGACAGACGACTGGCCAAGTTTCGCAATTGGGCGACCAAACTTTTTACCCTGGGACCTTAATTCAATAATAACCCAAAATTAACCAACCGGTAAAATGTAGGCCAAAACAACGACAGACGACTGGCCAAGTTTCGCAATTGGGCGACCAAACTTTTTTACCCTGGGACCTTAATTCAATAATAACCCAAAATTAACCAAACCGGTAAAATGTAGGCCAAAACAACGACAGACGACTGGCCAAGTTTCACAATTGGGCGACCAAACTTTTTACCCTGGGACCTTAAATCAATAATACTCAACCATCTAGGCCTAACTTGGGCTACAATTTGCACAATCAGAACTTTGCCGAAAATAGTCACTGACTCAGTCTTGGGTAGATCCGGTTCTGAAGGACCATGTTATTTTATTTATTTGTCGGGTTCAAAATCCCAGCTGAGCCGTGAACGGCCAAATTCTAAAGGGCCAGTTCTATCTGAAGCCCAAGTTAAGCTAAATTAAAATTTACGGATTTGAGATCCTATTAGGTCCTACCTCAGGGTAACCTCAGGGTTGCTGACTCGATGCGGGCCTACTTTAGACCTTTGTTACATGAATTTTAATGTAAACAAAAAGGGTACTATTTATGGTCTTCTTTCTCAACCTTGCAACAACAACGCAACCTGGACTATTGCACGGTTCAACAATCTTGTATCTAAACAACCAAACTGAATTACAAGAGAGCTCTCTACAAGACCACACCCTGTACGTACGACATCCCACAAACGAGTAGCAAAGACGCGCAGCTCCCCAAATGATGCCACCAGCGTCCCAAACACTGATGCCACAAGAGCCCAAAAATGCTAGCTCTTATTAAGTGAATTTTTCACTAACCTTACAATTATGAGATGGATATATATACACCTTAACTTAATATATACAAGCAATGCTGCATCAATCAGCTTAGTCATCATATCGCCTTGGGACAACAATGGTTCTTCCTCTTCTAGATTTTCTAACAATAATATCGTTTATCATATATATAATATATATAATATTATATATATATATATATATATATATATATATATATATATTTTCGTAAACTCCAGAAAATTGCGGAAGACTCGAATCTTTATAAACACAAATTTGGTGTACCTTTATTTCTGAAAATTCTACAAGATTCGAATCTTTAACGTTCATGAAACACAAATTCGCCATACTTTTAATTTGATTATTTTTAATTTGCATTTTAATTTACGTAAGATTAAGAAGGGGTGGGGGAGTGTGACATCGGAAGACTACGTGGTTTTGGAGGGGGTTTAAGTCATTGGCCACAAATGACCACGATGAGTGGGGATGGGTTTGAAAACCACCCGAAAAAGGACCACGTGGTTTTTGAATGACCCCATACTCTTAAAAAAAACCTCGAACATTACGGCTTCAGAGGACTACCCTTAAGATGGTTCGACTCATACAGTCATACTTGGCTAGCAAGACGCAATTTATAGCGCGGGACTCTTTCACCTTACAGACAAAACGCGTCTCCCATGGGGTACCCCAAGGGAGCATTCTGGCACCTCTCCATTGCCTCCTTTACATAAACGACTTTCACAGGTCACTAAATAACTCTTCCTACTACCAGTATGCCGATGATACTTTAATCATAACCTCGCATAAATACCCACTACCACTCCAAACGACCACCAACAATGAATTGCAAAGTGTTTATGAATGGCTTAGTGCCAACAAACTATCCTTAAATATTAAAAAAACAGCTTATATTGTTATCACAAAAAAGAAATAGTTGCCCCCATTTTAAACATACACATACATTCAATCCCTGTTCAGCGAGTGCACTCCGCCAAACTTCAGGGAATTACCATCATCGATTCAGACCTTTCATTGAAAGAGCACACTGAAGATCTATGCAACAAATTAGTCAAGGTTTCATTCATAATTACGAAAGCAGGTGCGGCACTCCCAAAACAGGTTCTTCGATCCATATACGGCACCATGGTGTACCCACACTTACAATAAAAACGATAATAAATTATAATTTTTATATTAATTATTACTGTTGTGTCACTGTTAATATTGTTTTATATTCTCTTATATATATGCTTAGGAATGCATTAATTGTCACACTATCATATATATACATATATATACTGGGCATATCAGAGGGGGTGCTAGGAGGGCCATTTGGCCTGGGCCTCAAGCTTAAGGGGATCCTCAAATTTATAAACTTTCAGGTTTGAATATAATGTTTTGCAGTGAAAGTAATAATTGGGTTTAGCTATGGGCCTCAAACGCTGGAAGTGGCCCGGGCCTCTCTGGACCTCTGAGAGGGCCTGTATATATATATATATATATATATATATATATATATAATATATATATATATATATATATATATATATATTAGGGTGTGACAGTTGCCCCCAACTTTGTCCTACAATGCTGTTCAAAATTTTGGTGTTGCATATTGACATAAAAAATACCCCGTGCAATTTTTTGAAGATTCATGCATATTCGAGTGAGCACCAGCAATTTGAAAAATAGCGATTTTGCTTATACGGCATACGCGCCTATATATGAGATTACACAACCATCATAAGGATATTAACACAAATCATTTGCCTGTCTTAATTAAAAGCTGTTATCACTAACACAAAAAGTTAATCATTCTTATTCTCTCATGGTACATTAAGGGGTTTTATCATATATTCACAAGGTATTATTTCTCTAGAGCAAGAAACCATGATTTCTGTTCGGAAACAGATGATCGTTTGCGCTGATTAGGAATGCGGAGTCTGTCATTTTCACTACTTGAAGGACTTCTTGAAAGCGCTCCTCATCCCTGGCAACATTAAGAAAGTCATGGCAAAGTTTTACACCACGCTCTGCAGCCTCATTGACGACCTGAAGCTTGTCCACAACCCGTTTTCATGTTCAGGTAGTCGTCATGATCCGCCCATTCACTGGCTGGACTGTGGAGAAACTGATAGGGCATGCCTAAATGGTGAAGAACCGGCTTGAGTCAGGCCCAATTAGGTCCACCAGGGCAGTGCCACTTTCTGGGACAGGGGGAAGATATGGCTTTCCATAGCCCCCATGATGAGCCCCACTCTCTTAGTAACTTCATGCCTTCATGGCAAAGAAGGGCCTTCCTCATCTCCTCTTTTGTCCTTTCTTGTACTTGGGACGAGAACAAAGCCAGTGGGACCAACTCCTCAGTTAGGTACCAAGTGTGTCCACCGAGTGTTCACACTCCCAATCGACCAGAAGTTGTTTGGTTTGCTGTTGATATCAAGTCTCCTTGAACCAGGCCAGCTTTTTGAGTCAAATGCGGAAGAGGTGGGACTCCAAGAAGCTTTGTGCCATTGACACCAGACACAAGAATGGGCAGGCGGTCATCAGTGCCTTTGGAATCTAGCGTGTCCATAAGTTTACCATCCCAGTGCACCAGTACTTTGTCTGATGGTTGCCATTCATCCATGATTTTTAAACTTATTTCTGACACGATGGAAGCTCGGTATCGGTGGGCCATCCTTGCATTTAGACTCAGCTTTGATGTATCTCCACCACATGCAGATACAAGGGAGTACACAATTGCACTCAGCTGGGTCGGCGAGATGTTGTTTCGAACACTGCATGAAGCAAGTTCTGCCGACTTCAGAATATCATGGGGCACAAAAATTGAAACTCCCTCTTTCACTGTTCTCCGATGTTTTCTCTTTGGTTCAGCAGTGCTGGCCTCATCAATGTGATCGTCCTCATCAGAGCTAATAGGTGAATCAATATCAGCCTGTACATTCTCAGCATGATCACATTGCTCTCTCTCTTCTCGCATCTGCCTTTTCTGTCGCTTCTGAACCTTTTCTGTGAGTACTTTGTTTACCCGAGAGTAGGTAGCTACTCTGTCACTTAGCATGCTTTTCATAAAGAGTATGTCAGTATCGATGGCATCTTGTTCGGCCTGAGTTTTCCCCTTTTTCGCAGCCGCCATGTCTTTTAACACTGTGTTCTTATAAAATTTCATCGTCAGGCTCAATTCTGATTTAAACTTCATATTCCGGATCTCAGCCCGTCTTCTATCCTCATTCTTTTTCATAAGCATCATGTATCTTTGTCATAGTAAGTTTTAATCACTCGGCCATATTGTTCCTGCCTGTAATGGTCGGGACATTTTGCCTTCTGGTAATGCAAAAGCACATTGTCAATGGTGGCAGATAAAGCCTGGTCCCAATGCATATCCCGAAGGTTTGCTAACAGACATAGTAAGACCTGCCTATTAGTTGGCAGTTTGCAGCCCTTTATTTCCTTTTCTTCTTCTCGGGTACGGTGCCCAATAACTTCTGACATACTCATCATCTTGCCGTGTATCCATGATTAAATTCTCTATTCACAACATCAAATCACTGTCAAGGGAAAAGAAAAGAGCATCATTAAAATTAAATGCAATAAAATAATACGTGGAAAATTTGTGGGTCAGCGTTCCAGACCCGGAAATGAAAATCTGATAAAATGTGCTATTTCACACTTATTTATGAAGTTCATAAGCTGAAATAGCAATACTTGCTGGTCCGACGGTGCTAGCTCAAACATGCACCGATCTCCAAGAAAATTACAGGGGTGTTTCCTAGATAAATACACAACACTAAAACTTTGAACAGCATTGTAGGACCATTTTTGATTTTTGGAGGGCAACGGTCACACCCTAATATATATATATATATATATATATATATATATATATATATATATATATATATATATATATACATATACATATACAGGGTGTCCCATAAGTCCGGCATCATAGGAGAAATTCATATTTTTCTATTCGACAAACCATAATTCATATTTTTCTCTTTCTACAGGCCATAATGTCTGTGAGCAAGGAAGAACGAATCCAGATAATTCTACTCATAGGAAATCGGAGTCAAGAGAGGCCGCTGCTGAATTTAACAGACTGCATCCACACACACAACTGTGTGTTATTGGCTCGCGGTCTGGATGCAGTCTGTTAAATTCAGCAGCGGCCTCTCTTTGACTCCGATTTCCTACGAGTAGAATTATCTGGATTCGTTCTTCCTTGCTCACAGACATTATGGCCTGTAGAAAGAGAAAAATATGAATTATGGTTTGTAGAAATAGAAAAATATGAATTTCTCCTATGATGCCGGACTTATGGGACACCCTGTATATTGAGGGGTCCCGCGCCTTAAGGTACGTAAGCGCCAAAATTAAAATTCGCCAGAAATCGCCTCCAAAGTTCAGCAATATTTTCGCAATAGTATCTCCGTTATTAATTGAGCTAGAACGTTAATTTTTGGCTAAATTAGAGTTCTAAGTATGCTAATGAAGATGATGAGTTTTTGGAATAGATTTGCATATTTTATATATATATATATATATATATATATATATATATATATATTATATATATATATATATATTTTAATTTTTTGATTTTCTTATTATGCCGACTTTGGGTGAACTTTTGGCTGGCGATAGAGGTGAAAAAGTAGTTCGCTTCATAAGGTTTTCAACCATACTTCTAGTGTCGTAAGGTCATTATAACCCAAACCACGCGATAGAGGAAGGGCGAAAATAGTGATATCCATCAAAACACGTTTTCGCCTGTGGTGAAGCTTAGGTATCGTAAGTCGCGCGACCCCTCATATACAGTGTATATATATATATATATATATAGATATATATATATATATATATATATATATATATATAACAAACAACCACAGGGAAAGGAAAGGAAACACGAAGTCCGAGCGCTCGGACTTCGTGTTTCCTTTTCCTTTTCCCTGTGGTTGTTTGCTTATTAATAAGATCACGTGTTATTCTGTGATTTTAGTGCATATATATATATATATATATATATATTTTTTTTTTTTTTTTTTTTTTTTTTGTTCAGGAAGAACCGATTCGCCTCTATTTAAAGGGCATATCTCAGCGGAAAAACAAAGAAAAAGTGAGAGGAAAGACAGAGGAAAAAGAAGGGTGGAGGGGACAGTCGAAGTGGAAAAAGACCAAGGACTGCAGGGTCGAGCCCCATCATCCTTGGGTGCTAGGGCCGGGAGGGCGCACGTGAAACCTCCACGAACAAGCACGTACAAACGAGCACAAAGAGCACTCAAGAGCACGAGCTTAGAACCCCCTTGCGGGGATATATATATATATATATATATATATATATATATATATACAGGGTGGGCGGAAAGTAGCTCCCTATTTTGGATTGGTAAAAAAATACGTATATTATCCATTTATTTCAGAGAAATAATATGAAAAGGTAGGCATACATGGTAGGTTTTCTCTAAAATTCAATATGGGCTCCAACTCTTTCCTCCAGCTTCTGGAGCCGCCCAGGAATGGCGTCCACTGACTTTAGCAGGAACTCCGGCGGGATGGAGGACATGACTTCCCGAATTTGGTCCTCCAGTTCTTCCAATGTCCTCGGTTTGGTGCGGTAGACTTCTTCCTTTACCACCCCCAAAGAAAGAAGTCGCACGGTTACCGCTGAAAAACGGCAGAATCGGTTCAGTGTAACGGTGTGGTGTGGTATGACCTCAGATCAGGTTGTGGGCCCGTTCCTTCTGCGCAACACCATGAATGCTGAGCGGTACCTTGCTATGTTGCGAAACGAGGTCTGGCCGGTTGTCAGCACATGGGAGAACATCGACGATCTGATATTTATGCAAGATGGCGCCCCTCCGCACTTCGCTCTTGTTGTCCGTGAGTGGCTGGATGCCCACTTCCCTGGGCGTTGGATGGGTCGTCGTGGTCCACATCAATGGCCAGCCAGGAGCCCCGACTTGACACCGTGCGACTTCTTTCTTTGGGGGTGGGTAAAGGAAGAAGTCTACCGCACCAAACCGAGGACATTGGAAGAACTGGAGGACCGAATTCGGGAAGTCATGTCCTCCATCCCGCCGGAGTTCCTGCTAAAGTCAGTGGACGCCATTCCTGGGCGGCTCCAGAAGCTGGTGGAAAGAGTTGGAGCCCACATTGAATTTTAGAGAAAACCTACCATGTATGCCTACCTTTTCATATTATTTCTTCTGAAATAAATGGATAATATACGTATTTTTTTACCAATCCAAAATAGGGAGCTACTTTCCGCCCACCCTGTATATTAGATGTGTATTATGATATGTCACTATATACATTTTGTATAACTTATAAATGTAGTAAAGAACAATAAAATTATTATTATTATTGATATCATGTAAATATATTACAAAGAATTAATAGTTAAATACAGGAAATGAACAAGTAATAGTGTGTACATTTAATCCTAAATTTTTACCAGTATAATTATTTTTTAATGTGTAAGTAAAGGAGTAATACAACCATTACTACAGTATTATTTCATTAATATAAAAATGTAGACTTTTCACTGATAACAAAAGTATCCTGGTCGTTTACTTTAATGATGTATAATAATGCTTCACAGTTTTTTATAATAATAATAATAATAATAATAATATAACGTACTCGTTTACAGTATTCACTAATAAAAATGTAGATTTTTACATTTTCTGTCTTCTACTAGTGATAGATGTTTCTTGGCAGTTGGATCTCGCCTCGTGTTTCTTATTTTGTTTAATGGATAAATGTAAAGATTTGCCTGGAGGTTAATTTTAGCATCACCTATTTACAGTCTGTTACTCACCTTTATTTTCAGATGTAATTCGGTGTATTCAGGGAAATGCTGATTAATGGCTTTATTGAGTACAATTTGTCTTAGTCCCTAGTCTGGTCATTATCCTACTTTCTGTTGTCCTGATGAATGCTTCATAAATTTTTCGTATTCTCTTTTGAAGTTCCGCTTAATATGATTATAGATTTCATAAGAACATAAGTAGTATAAGAAAAATTAAAAACCACCTGGGCCTCTCCCGCTATCAGTGTCTAAAATAAGGACCAAAAACATAGTGCAATATTTTACTGTATAATACTATAACTGTACAAAGAATTCAAGCTATTTCCGAGGTTTTCCCTCAAAATAATATGCCTCAGATTACTCTTAGATCCATGAGACTGGCGAATCGTGACAGTATATTTTCGTTTCGAAAGGATGTTGTGGTGCTGGTCCGTGACGTGAGTCATTCGGACATCGTTGGCCAAACTAAAACTGCGCGAGAGACGCTCTCTGCCCTTCCTCTTCCCGAAGAGACTCCAGTTGTTGTCGTAAACAACAAAGCGGATTTACTCGAAGAAGACACGAAGATGGATGAATCACTACGTCAGGAAGGAATTTTTGCCTCGGCTGTAACGGGAGACGGTAAGTCATTGTTATCGTAAGTAGGAAGAAACATTTTGCTCTTACGCGTAAAGCGGTTTTACTTCACTGGGGCGTTAACAATGTAAATCACTTATGAACATTTTATATCTTGGAAATTTCCTCAACACTCGCGATGATCATGAACTGAAGGTGCGAATTACGGGTATTGATAAGCTGGCTGCCTATTTTGCGTGTCGCGGCAGTCTCGAGACTGAATTGGTTTTCCCGCATCTCGCAATTAACTCTTGAACACCAAATGTCGCGAAATTTTACTTTAGGAGGATCCATCAGTGGGAAACGATAAAATTATTGGAGTGTCGAGAGTAGAACCTTTTCTGGGCATTTATAGTTTAAAAACAAAATAGAGTTGAAGAGAGAAGACGCGTGAACGAGTGTGGTAAAAACGGGTGAAATTAAAATATGAATTCATTTTGACTCGTAATATCGTTTTAACTAGAATTCATTCCTTGATAAACATTTTGTCATTGTTACTTAAAATTATTATTAAATTAAATTTATTAAATTAAGACGAAAAGGTAATGAAGGATCGATCACTCGAGAGTTTGATAAAGAACGGGTAATCTGTTGGATTGATTTCGCCTTATTGTTATACAGCTTTTTTTTTTCTCTTCTTCGCACTACTACTACTAACAATGTTTCCCGCCAACCGCGAAGGTCATCTGTCTGGTGGTAGGCATTTCAGTTTTACGAAGGTGGTCACCTAAAAAACTGATGATCATTTATAACGGTGCTAACTACTGAATTCCTTAATTCGAGAATCGAGGTAGGACACCTATTGTATTTCAGATTATTAATTTCGGAGCTTCATCGGCATACAGGGTATTTATAAAGTCCCTATCTATTTCAGTGAAAACGTAGCAAAATTGGTAAAATTCAATAACAATATAATAGAAGGCATACATTTAATGAATACTTAAGCATACGATTCTACATGAGCACCATCAGTATCTCTACAGAGTTCGAATCTGTCAGCAGCATTGCGGAACACATTTTGGAGCATGACAGGGGTTATTTTTGTAACTGCTGTTACGATAAGAGCACGTAAATCTTGCAGATCTGTAACCCTCGTTTGATAGACGTTTGATTTGATAAAGCCCCATGCAAAGAAATCCAAGGGCGTTAGGTCAGGAGATCGAGCCGCCCAGGGCCTGTTGCCTCCACGTCTGATCCACCGATTTGGAAATCGTTCATTTAAGTACTCCCAAACAATGTTTGCGTAATGACAAGATGCCCCATCTTGTTGAAAGACGGTGTTTAAAATGCCATTTGAATGAAGCCGGGACATTTACGTGCTCGTATCGTAACAGCAGTTACAAAAATAACCCCTGTCATGCTCCAAAATGTGTTCCGCAATGCTGCTGACAGACTCGAACTCTGTAGAGATACTGATGGTGCTCATGCAGAATCATATGCTTAAGTATTCATTAAATGTATGCTTTCTATTATATTGTTATTGAATTTTACCCTTTTTGCTATGTTTTCACTGAAATAGATAGGGACTTTATAAACACCCTGTACAATGAATGGTAGAATAGTTGAAGAAAATAAGAAACGTGTATAAAGTACCTTATTGCTTCGTTAAATGGCGTAAGCATAATGCATTGACACTAAAAGAAAATAATTTGTTTGAGAAATAGATATATTAGATGTGAAGGACAGATTTCCTTATAGTGGTGACTCTTTTTCCTGAATCCGTTTTTAGTAAAGAAATTTATGGAAAAATTAATTTCTTTGAAATTTTCCTCTCACTTCATGTTTCTCGCTAATCTCTTTCAATCTTTGGCCCTTTATTTGGAAGATTAACCTTCATTATCCATAACTTTATTTCCTCATTTTTATTCATTACACGAAAGTCACGCCGGATTTAGGTGAACATTTTTATCTGCTAGTGAGATATGAGCATACAATGCCGGACTCTTAAATCTAAATATTGTGGGTCCGAGTGTCAGCTCGGGTTTTTTAATTTTAAGTTAAAAAAATTGCCGTTTAGACCTTCTATGATGGGTCATGGTCGGATTCAGGTTAAATTTTAGGTCTCCCTTACGATATAATCTGTGTGCAGATGCAAAGGGGTTAATTGTTAGCCAGCTAACCAACTCCAATTTTATGCTTTCGGATTTTCAGGATTAAATGAAGTCATAGAAAATATTCAGAGAGAAGTCCTCAGAGTTACTGGACGAAAGGTATACCACATGAAGCTGCAAACTGGGTCATCTAAAGTAGAGTAAGTTCTCTCTACATTTTGTAATTTTATTTCTAGAGAAATTTATTGACTTTGATTGTCACAGAAGCATAATACTTATCAATTTTTAAAGTTCCATTAGAATAGCATTCCAAATATTGCCATTTTAGGTCATGATCTTCAAATTGATTACTTTGTATTATTCTCATTCCTATTCATGGTCTGCGAGTGTGATTGTTCGAAGTGGGAATTCCATGTTGTGAGAAAAGTTTCCAGATTTTGGTAAAAAGAAATCTAGGGTTGAGAATTGGTACCCGCTTTCCTCCTGCTTGTCGTAAAAGGCGAATGTACGGTCACCCCGAGGTTGGAATTGTATACTCCACTTCCGAGTGTACAGTAAAGTTGGGGATTGGGCTGGGACACCATCTCTTCCAGGAATGATACTTCCCCACGAAAGGCGAAGCCTGACTTGGCAGAACGTTAGTTTGCGAGCATTGTATGGTTGTATGGAATGTTAAAGGTATAAATAGAGGTGCAAGTGACCAAGATTTGTCGGGACGGACGTTTTGATTTACTTGGTCTACGTGATGAATGAAAGGTGTGAAATCGGGTGTGGAGGGAGGAGGAGAAAGTAAAAGGGAGTGTTGCTTTGCTAATGAATGAAGAGTAGCATGAACATACGAGTAGGAGAAAGCATAATTGCGTTAGTGACAGATGTCTATGCTAAGTTTAACAGAGTGAAAGTGGCACTGGTTGGCTGTAGAATATGCACCATGTCATGTGACATAGTTATAAGCATGGGAGTTGCGTATAATGATTGTAATGGATGATCTGAATAGGAAAGTGGGAGTTCGCCCTGAACCTGGAGCGATTGGGAAGCATGATGTGTCTTGAATGCATGTCACTGATTATAAACTAAAATATTGAGATTGAGAGACACTGAGACTCAGTTTTCTCATTCTTGAACCAAGATTAAAATGGGACTTATATTGAGTGGGTGGGAATACCCGTTTTAATTATTTTAACGTTAAAAAACCATTTTAAAAGATTACATGAACTTTTATCTTTGATAAAAGGTGGCTGAAACAAATGGTCGGAGTAGCTGTCGAAAAAATTTATGAGGAGGATCCCCAGCTCACACACCTTTACGTTGTGATGAATGAAGCCGAGAAAGCAGCGTATAACAGAGCTTTCAGCACTTCAGTATAAGGGTCGGGGAGTCAAGTTCATCGCACTTCGTTGAACCTTACTTAAAATTCTGTATGTATGGCGTAAGAGTGGCCCTTGATAAAGATTTGATTCGAAGGGAGGGACCCGATAGCAGGACCCTATTTGGCTCGTGTCTCAGTAACAAAAGATGCAGAAGTTACCTTTTTCACGAGGTCGTCTCTGTCCAAGTTAAAGGAATAATGATAAATAACACCAGTATACAAATAAATTGCTGTTTGAAAACTATATTTTTAGTCCCTTCCCCATAAGATTACAGAAAACTACTTTTGTTTTTATCCATCACATCACTGTTCTCCAGAATTAGGCAATCATTATTTGGACCAATATGCATATATAAGCTCAAATATACCTCATTCTATGAAGTAGAAAGCTTCATTTCTTGCCTGCTAAAACAATAATTTGTTTGATTTTATTAATTTTTTTATTTCCTGTTTCAGATTCTATAATTGTGCAAAGTCAAGGATTCACAGATTTACTTCACGCATTCAAGAAGTCACTTCAGATTCACGAATTTACTTCATAGATTCACTTCACCAAGAATGTCGAAGTCCCGTTCTTGCGAGAACCACCCAGATTTGTTTTGTTATATATGTGGTAATTTCCAATCAGAAAGCAAAGGCAGAATATCAAGAATTTGAGAGAAAATCATATCGTTTATTTCAGTGTAAAGCTTGGTGATCAAATAAGTCATGGGCTCCGCATAGTGTATGGCGGTCATGTGTGGAGAATTTGAGGCAATGGGTTCGAGGCAAAAGAAAGTTCTTACCTTTTGGTATACCTATGGTTTGGCGTGAGCCCAAACATTATACCCAAGACTTGTTTATGTAATATAAGGGATTCAGCTCCAAGAATAAATCGTCCATTGTGTGTGCATCATTGCCATCTGCCATCCATCCTCTTCCACACAGTGATGATGATCTACAGATCTACAGAAGCTAAGGCTAACAAAGACCCTAAGATCCACTAAGGCTAGCCCGAGAGAAAGGAAAGAGTAGGGGGTTAAGAGAAGAGAATAAGGGGTTAAGTAAGTAGCAACACCTATTACTCGTGGGTTAACATTCATTCAGAAAAAGAGAAAAAAGACTCACCATCATCATCCGCCGGCAACTGCCGACAAATCGGAAAAATAGTCGAAGAGAATAGGAGAGGGGTGAAACATGAAAAGAAGTAAAATAAGAACACTTACAAACCATGCAAACACAGTCTTAACTCACTGTCATACCATGCAAACTACAGACATGCAAGTAAGGAGAGGATTAAAAAAAAAGAAAGTAGGTAGAGTATAACAAAAAGTGGGTTAGTTTACTCTACGAGCTACATCTACGTTCGTGTTAGTCTAATTTTTTATTTTATTTTATTGCTGGCATTAATCGTCAACAGACATCCTCGACCACCACCCCCAGAGCTCCTGTTACTAATTGTTTTTTTATTTTAAACAACGTTAATATTTTTAAAATGCGTATCTAAACGGTTCTTAAACATATTAACGCTGGTAGAGTTAACGACTGACGCGGGAAGATTATTCCATTTATCAATTACTTTAAACGTAAAGAAGTTTTTAGCGATATTAGTAATGAAACGTCTGCCACGCAACTTAAGTCCGTTATTACGAGTATTGCTATTATCGAAAGTGAACAATTTGTCAAAATTTACGTTATGCATGTTATTAACGATTTTGAAAAGTTCAATAAGCTCCCCCCTTAATCTCCTAGTTTCGAGTGAATGCAAGTCTAACTCTTTAATCCTATCTTCATAAGGCTTGTTGCGCAATGACGGAATTAGTTTCGTGGCACGACGCTGAACCCTTTCTAACCTATCAATATCCTCTCGCAAATACGGGCACCAAAACTGAACGGCATTATGGGTCTCCCATTTAAAGGTGTTTGTGGGGCAAGTGAAGATCATGAGTTTTTCAATACCTCACAGTACTATAGGGGGCACCGCTCGGCAGAGGAATCTCTTTAAATGGGGTGTGTAACGACAGAGTATCCCCTAACCCAAGACGCTGCCTCCCTATATCCCACAACACTTGTGTTGAGCTGTGGGATCTATTCCCACAAAGCCTTAATTTTACTACCTTAAACTATACCCAATCTATCAACATGCGCGTCTAATCGATTTTTAAACATGTTATAGACGTGCTACTAATTACTTCTACCGGCAAACTATTCCAGCTATTTACTATTCTATGCGTAAAAAAGTTTTTCGCAACTGCTGTCTCGAACCTTCTACTTGTCAACTTACACCCGTTATTTCTAGTCCTATTATATTGAGATATTTCGAAAAAGCTATCTCTATCTACGTTATCAAACCCATTCATAATTTTGAAAACCTGGATTAGATCACCCCTTAACCTCCTAGTCTCGAGAGTAGTCAATTTTAACTCCTTAAGCCTATCCTCGTACGACTTTGACCTAAGAGACGGAATCATCTTAGTTGCTCGTCTTTGAACTCTTTCGATTTTGTCTATATCTTTGCGCATATGCGGATTCCAAAATTGGACCGCGTACTCCAAATGGGGTCTAACTAATGATTTATAAAGAGGAACTATAATATCGCGCGATTTGTACTCAAAATTTCGAGCTATAAAACCTAACACTTTGTTCGCCTTATTGACCGCTGCTGTACTTTGTTTCGCTACTTTTAAATCACCAGTGACTATAACTCCTAAATCTTTTTCCTGCTCTACGCTTGTTAAATCTTTCCCTGACATACTATACGCAAAATTACCGTTACGCGAACCTATATGCAAAACTTTGCACTTATCCACGTTAAATCTCATTTGCCATGTGACTGACCAATCAACGATTTTATTCAGATCTTACTGAATTTTACCTCTATCTTCGTCATTAATCGCCCTACCACCCAGCTTCGTGTCATCCGCAAACTTTGAAACTGTACTGACTAGGCCGACATCTAAATCGTTAATATATATAAGAAAAAGCAAGGGGCCCAATACAGAACCCTGAGGAACGCCACTCGCTACATTAGCAATACGACTCCGCTCCATCAACGACCACCCTCTGTTTCCTGCCTCGCAGGAAAATTGCATCTGCCACTTATCCGTCCACTCCATAATCCTATTTACATCGTCTTGGAGCCTATTTCTATCGTCCTCGTTAACAACCTTACCGCCTATTTTAGTATCGTCCGCGAATTTTGACACGTTACTAGTCAATCCTACATCTATGTCGTTAATATAAATTACGAATAGCAATGGGCCTAACACTGAACTCTGTGGGACACCGCTACCGACATCCAACCACCCCTATTCACTACGACCCTCTGCCTCCTAGCACGAAGCCATTCTTCTAACCAGTTAGCTACCTGACCGTGTATACCGTGCGCTTTGACCTTCGCAATTAATCTCCTATGCGGAACTGTATCGAACGCCTTTTTAAAATCTAAATAAATAACATCAGCCGCTCTATGCCTATCGAAGATTTTTAATCAGTCACTCGAAACGGGGATTATTCCTGAAGACTTCAAATTAGCTAACGTCACGCCTATTTTTAAAAAAGGCGACCGCGCGGTAGCTAGCAATTATAGGCCCATTAGCTTAACGTCAATTGTCGGTAAACTTTTGGAATCCGTAGTTAGGGATCGTATTATCGATCACTTAGAAAGTAGGGGTTTGATTAATAGTAGTCAGCACGGGTTTCGACGCCATAGGTCTTGTTTAACAAATTTGTTAGAATTTTATAACGAAATAGTGCGCGAATACGATAGGCATAGGGCAGCTGACGTTATTTATTTAGATTTTAAAAAGGCGTTCGATACAGTTCCGCATAGGAGACTAATTGCGAAGGTTAAAGCGCACGGTATCCGCGGTCAGGTAGCTAACTGGTTAGAAGAATGGCTTCGTGCTAGGAGGCAGAGGGTCGTAGTTAATGGTAGTGAATCGGGGTGGTTAGAGGTAGGTAGTGGTGTCCCACAGGGTTCAGTGTTAGGCCCATTGTTATTCGTAATTTACATTAACGACATAGATGTAGGATTGATTAGTAACGTGTCAAAATTCGCGGACGATACTAAAATAGGCGGTAAGGTTGTTAACGAGGACGATAGAAATAGGATCCAAGACGATGTAGATAGGATTATGGAGTGGACGGATAAGTGGCAGATGCAATTTAACGTAGATAAATGTAAAGTTTTGCATATAGGTTCTCGCAACAATAATTACGTGTACACGATGGATGATAGGGATTTAGCGAGCGTTGACGAGGAAGTAGATTTAGGCGTACGCGTAACTAAAGATTTAAAGGTTAGGAACCAGTGCCTGGAGTCTTGCGCAAAAGCTAATAGGATGTTAGGCTTCATAGCGCGTAATTTCGAATTTAAATCGAAGGATATTATATTGCCCCTTTACAAGTCCCTAGTCAGGCCTCATTTGGAATATGCCGTTCAGTTTTGGTGCCCGTACTTGCGTGAGGATATTGATAGGTTAGAAAGGGTTCAGCGTCGTGCCACGAAACTTATTCCGGCATTGCGCAATAAGCCTTATGAAGATAGGATTAAAGTGTTAGACTTGTATTCACTCGAAACTAGGAGATTAAGGGGGAGCTTATTGAAGTTTTCAAAATCGTTAATAACATCGATAACGTAAATTTTGACAAATTGTTCACTTTCGATAATAGTAATACTCGCAATAACGGATTCAAGTTGCGTGGCAGACGTTTCATTACTAATATCGCTAAAAACTTCTTTACGTTTAAAGTAATTGATAAATGGAATAATCTTCCCGCGTCAGTCGTTCATTCTACCAGCGTTAATGTGTTTAAGAACCGTCTTGACAGACATTTTAAAAATATTAACGTTGTTTAAAATTAAAAAAGAAAGTTAACAACAGGAGCTCTGGTGGTGCTGCTCGAGGATGAGTCTGTTGACGATGAATGCCAGCTTGTGACATGCCAGCGTGATGCCAGCAATAAAAAAAAAAATAAAAATAAAAAAAATTAGACTAACACGAATGTAGATGTAGCTCATAGCGTAAACTAACCCACTTTTTGTTTAACTTTACCTACTTTTTTTTTTTCTTATCCTCCTTACTTTGCATGTCTCTAACTCTTTTCTTGCATGTTTGTAGTTTGCATGGTATGACAGTGAGTTAAGACTGTGTTTGCATGGTTTGTAAGCGTTCTTATTTTACTTCTTTTCATCTTTCACCCCTCTCCTATATTCTCCGACTATTTTTCTGACTTGTCAGCAGTGGCCGGCGGATGATGATGGTGAGACTTTTTCCCTCTTTTTCTGAATGAATGTTAACCCACGAATGATAGGTGTTGCTCCTTACTTAACCCCTTATTCTCCTCTCTTCTCTTAACCCCCTACTCTCTCCTTTCTCTCGGGCTAGCCTTAGAGTGGATCTTAGGGTCTTTGTTAGCCTTAGCTTCTGTAGATCTGTAGATCTGTATTCGCGCACTATTTCGTTATAAAATTCTAACAAATTAGTTAAACAAGACCTATGGCGTCGAAACGCATGCTGACTACTATTAATCAAATCTACTTTCTAAGTGATCGATGATACGATCCCTAACTACGGATTCCAAAAGTTTACCGACAATTGACGTTAAGCTAATGGGCATATAATTGCTAGCTACTGCGCGGTCGCCTTTTTTGAAAATAGGCGTGACGTTAGCTAATTTGAAATCTTCAGGAATCCCCGTTTCGAGTGACTGATTAAAAATCTTTGTTAAAGGGCGTACGATAACGTCTTTCAAATCTTTCAAATGTCTGGGATAAAAAGTATCAGGGCCTGGAGCCTTGCTAACTTTTAGCCTATCGATATAATGCGCAATCACCCTCGTAAAGAGTTATTTCATCCAAAATAGTCTCGCTACTAAATGGAACGATATCGTCCACGTCGGGCACATTATTAAATAATGTGCCAGACGTGGACGATATCGTTCCATTTAGTAGCGAGACTATTTTGGATGAAATAACTCTTTACGAGGGTGATTGCGCATTGTATCGATGGGCTAAAAGTTAGCGGTATACACGGTATACACGGTTGAACGGGAGGTCTATAAACAACAAAAAAATTAAAACTAATACTACGTGTCCTAACTTCAACGCATATCGCATTAATTGCTGCCGGAAAATCTATCTTAACCTCGATAGCCCTAAGAGAATTACGAATGTACAGCAAAACGCCGCCACCAAACCTATGTAACCTATCATTAATAAAAAGTTTAAAACCTGGTATATCAAGTTCCCCCAACAAGTACCGAGTCACGGTATTTAACCATGTTTCAGTGATAGCAACTATATCGTAGTTGCCGAAATAAATTATCGCCTTAAATTCGTTTAATTTACTTCTAATACTACGCGCGTTACAATAAAAGACGTTTAAGTTACTTTTTACCAGGGGCCGGCGTTTTAAACTATTTTTCACGTCGGGCCCGCGTTTCCCGGACCCACAACGTTTAAAGAAGGCTTCGACCTATACAGCTTTCGTACGTTTTCGTCAATTAACCTACCTAGCCTAGCATTACCTATTTCATTAAAATGCACCCCCATCTTTTATAAAAAGGCTAGGATCACTGAATTCGGACCACAGCTTTACGAAGGGTACATTTTCCTCAGCACAAATCTCCAATTTATTATTCAAAAATATTGTTTTTGACGTAATCTTAAGACCCAACCCGTGCCTAGGGGTAATACCTAGAACTAAAGACCTATCTGACCTCGCCTTCAGGGACCTAATTAACTCCTATATCTCTCCAAAAGGTCAGGCACTCTCGTATCGGGCATATACCAGTTGTTGCCTCCTACCATCGTCACCATCATCGAGTGACGGGAGGCAACGTCAATCCTATCCACTTCGTCTCTACCTCTGTCAACCCTGGCCCCTGGGAGACAGACCCTCCTCCTTTTGGTTGGATGCCGTTCAACGAACTCTGTCCATGTGGCGCACTAAAGATAGCCCATTTAAAAGTTTCCCCCTCATTCACGTCCCTTTCCAAATGGGCGAAAGGGTTCGAAACCTCGATAGGGGGGGGGGGGGATTCCTATCACCTAACGTACGCGGCCTAGCTCCACCCTTAACTTCTCTAAATCCCTCGCCATCTACTACTCTCGGAACAACCTTAACTCCGTCCTCAACTCTATCCAACCTTCCCGACAAGCTACCTATACTAGAAACTAGTTTACGCACCTCACTCTTCAAATTACTAACGTCTTCAACGTTAGTATTGGTTCGGCTTTCGTCAACCGTAGCCCTACCCCTGCCCTCATCAAGTGTTGCAAGTCTCTCCGTTACCTCACGTGCACTACGTTTTATGTCAACTATTTCCTCCATTAACTCGCAAAAGAAACAAACTGATCTCTCGGTAATCGCCATAGGACCGCCGTTATAATCTTTAAATTTCGAATACCATCAGTTTACTCTACACCTAACACACGACGCTTTCTGCGACGGCATCGCGCAGTTAAAAATTAGTTTATAAGTCACAAGTTCAAATTAAATTAAGCCGGCACGCTATGAAAACTTCTAAATCGCTAAAAACCACTAATATTCAATTACTTAACTATAACAATGTGAATATAAACGCAAGTATATAAAATTAAAAACTTTCCAAAAGTAAAATTCCTAGCAATATGCAAAAGTAGATGCAATATCAGAGAGCTCAGGAAATGCGACTTCTTGTTGGTATTGGTGGTGTGTTGTTCAACTCATGAGATCCAGGCTGAGTGAAAGAAATTTACTGGCTGCTGGAACTTCATACTCAAGGAAGATGGAATGTCAATATGATGGCTGACTACTGTCGATATTTCCGAACCAAATTAAAAAAAAAAAGGGGGAAATTCATCCAAATTTAATGATGTATATAGCCAAAGAAAAGTAATCTGAAATTATTCTTTGTGAATTTTATTGTATTACTGTTCTTTTACTCAGATTTAAATAAGTAAAGTTCTTTTGGTGCGAAGTTGAAAGTTTTTAATTTGTTTCTAAATGCTTCATCTATCAGGTCATCCCATAAGTAATGTCGTTTTTTATGATAGATTAAGTTTAAAGTAGTCCTACTCGGTTTAAGCATAAATTTTCCGAAGGTTATATCTAAGAGGAGATCTATCGTGTTTCGCTATATACTTTATAGACCTTGACCAGTGAAGCCGTGTGTTTTGCTTTATGTGAACCCCTCATAAACATGGCGGTATCAGAAGAGCATATCAGGCATATAATGCTTTACGAGTTCAAAAAAGGGAATAGTGCTACTGAAGCAACGCGAAACATTCAGGACGTTTATGGCAACGATATTCTGCATGTGAGGAAATGTCAAAGATGGTTTCAAAAGTTCAGGAATGGTGACTGCTGTTTGACAGATGCAGCACCCTCTGGACGCCCTGCTGAGTTTGATGATGACCTGCTGTTAGCCGCACTTGAAGAAGACTGTTCAACAACTGTCGAAGAATTAGCCCAGAAACTCAATTCATCCCCGTCCACATCCATCGACATTTGCAACAACTCGGGAAAGTGCGTAAGTTAGGAAAATGGGTGCCACATGAATTGTCGGTCGACAATCTGAGGGTGCGGGTAAACATTAGCACAGCTCTTCATTCCCGTGAACTTCAAGATCCGTTTTTGCACCGTTTAGTGACTGGTGATGAAAAGTGAATACTGTACCAGAATGTTAAGCGCCGTCGACAGTGGGTTTATGCCGGAGAATAGAATAGAATAGAATAACCTTTATTAATAATAAAATAAATACAGTAGTCTTTTTACAATTTACAATTTTTACAATGACATAAATAATTGTGAAGCTCGACTATTTATTTTTTTATTTTTGCTCTTATTAAAAATAAGCAGCTAGCCGTTATAAATTAATAATAATAAAACCTGTATTTCAATATTAAACAATATTAATGGACAATATTAAACATTATTAGTGGACATTAATCCAAGATTTTTGTTAGTATCCCATTATTAAACGGGATTTTAACTTGGTTTTAAACAAATTTACATTCGCAATATTTTTTATATCGGCATGCAAGTCATTCCATAGTTTCAATCCAATGAAAATGGGTAGTTTTTGAGATGAAGACAATCTAAATTGAGGTATAACAATCTTTGATCTATTTCTGGTCTGATACGGGTGGATTTCTTGATGAGTTACAAAATATCTATTTACCCATTGCAAATTAATGATTTTGCTCTTACACTTGTAAATAAAAATAAAATGTGCCAGTTTGGTTATATCATTGAGCTTTAGTAGGTTTAGCTCTTTAAATAATGCACTAGAGTGATCAAGGAAATCAGCATCAGATAATAACCTTATTGCTCATTTTTGGATGACAAAGATACCATTTAATGCGTTGTTAGCGGAGTTTCCCCAAACAAGGGTGCAGTATGTTATATAAGGAAGAACAAGAGTATGATAAAGAGTCAATAAAACTTGTTTAGGGACTACATTTCTAAGTTTAAACATTATAGCAACGCTCCTTGAAATCTTTTTCGCGATATAATTTACATGATCACTCCATTGCAAATTCTTATCTAGCATTACACCAAGAAATTTTGTTACAGTACACTACTTTATGGTGATTTCATTAACATTGAGTTCATCAAGATATACATTTCTTTTATTAGTAAAAATCATGAAATTTGTTTTACTGGTATTTAGGAAGAGTTTATTGGTGGTCAACCATTTCATTACACTGATGAATTCTGAATGAAATATATTCTTAGCTGTATTAACATCTTTGCAAGAAAAGGAGAGTTGTATCATCTGCAAACATTATGAAGTTCGCAGATGATACAACTCTCTCCTTTTCTTGCAAAGATGTTAATACAGCTAAGAATATATTTCATTCAGAATTCATCAGTGTAATGAAATGGTTGACCACCAATAAACTCTTCCTAACCAGCGACACCACAGACAAAACCAAATCTTCACCCTTGGAAGGTGTTGCTTGGTGTTTGGTGGGATAAAGGTGGTGTAATACACTTTGAAACCTTACCACACAACCAAACAATCACCGCTCAAGTCTACTGTCAACAACTGGATCGATTGAACACCACTAAAAGAAGAGACCTTCTTTGGTTAATCGGAAAGGAATCGTGTTCCACCACAACGCACGTCCTGATACCGCTCGGATCACTTTTGCAAAAATTGAGGAGCTTGGGTGGGAAAAACGTCCACATTCTCCAGACCTTGCGCCTTCAGATTATCATCTCTTCAGGAGTCTGCAAAACTATCTTGACGAGAAACAGTATAATTCTTTAGATGACCTGCACACCAGTCTTTGTACGTTTTTTGCCTCAAAACCGCCTGAATTTTATAAACATGGCATTGAAAAGCTTGTAGGACATTGGCAGTGTCATTGATTCCGATGGAAAATATATACTAGATTAAAAAGTTTCAGTCGTTTTTTTTTATCCTTCAAATTCCGATCTAAAAAACGACATACTTATGGGATGCGCATAAAATCAGGAAGTTTCATTATTGATTTTGTGAGAAAATCTGATGTAATACTAAAAAACTGATACCACATTTGGAATCAGCACCCCTAAATTATATTATTCCACTTATTTTCAAAGAACCCACAGAATTTTTCTTTTCATTTGTGTACTGGTATAATCATCCCACTCTAAATTTTTTCATTCATATATGGTCTGTTCTTCCTGCTTGTGAAAATAGCTTTGGAATTTTGGGGTTTATGAGGAATTGCGCTATACATTGTTGCCCAGTTAGAATATTCCGCCATTTTATCTCTCGTCAAAGATGTATACACACTGTTCTAGACCAGTTTTGCACGATTCCAAATCTGCTTTCGGTTTTTCTCTAGCACATCTAGTTATTGAAATATGACGTGTTAATTTCAGCACAAATTATCGTAAAAGTACAACTTTATTCATAAAAAGAAATGTACACCAACCTAAAAACGTTGCAAGTACGATTTTCTTCTGTAAATTTGTAAACCTTGCCCGGATCGTCGCGGTACAACATCCAGCTGTAGTCTGCCAGCATAATTTCGTTCCAGAAACCTCGGTAGCGATTTTCCATTGACTGGATGTCTTGATGGAAGCGTTCCCTTTGTTCGTCACTCATGCGCCAAGGTTTTCGGGAAAGAAATCTAGATGCGAATGTAAAAAATGTATTTTCAAGGACATGCGACAGCCCATTACTTGATATGCATCGAGGAGTTTCTGAACTCCATCTTTGTATGCGGGAGATTTGCGGTTACCCAAGAAGTTTCCACAAATCCATTTGAAAGCCTACCATGCTTTTAGTTCTAAGGCATTGAGGCTTTTTTCAAAGCCTTCATCCTGCAGAACCTCCCTGATTTGGGGCCCCACAAAGATTCCCTCCTTCAATGCTGATGCTTGCAAATTTCTCAACAAGGTATCGGAAACCCTCTCGAATTCGCCTTATCCATCGCTTTCACCAAATTTTTCATTAAACCGAGCTTGATGTGGAGAGGTGGAAGGAAAAACTTCTTTGGATCAACTAAAGGAACACACTGGACACTGCCCATTCCTGGCTCGTATGTGTTTCTTTGATGCCAGTCACGTCTGATGTAATGATCCGCGGTAGCACGGCTGTCCCATAAGAATAGGAAACAACAGTATTTCGTGAACCCTCCTTGCATGCCCATTAACATACCAATGACTTTGAGATTACCACAGATATTCCATTGATGAGTGTTGTAATGGATTGCTTCGAGTAGTATATTCATGGTTATCGTACGTCTCCTTTAGATGAACGGAGCCCTTTAGGTTCCCGTTATGCAGGAGAACCGCTTTCAAGCTTCGCTGTGAGGAATCAATGAAGAGGCGCCACTCAGATGGTGTGTGTACCTGCGACAAGTTCTCGAAAAGTCCATTGATATCATGGCAATAGCAGAGCGGACCGTCTACTGTAAAGAATGTCGCCAAATCATGGTTTCGTTTTCGATAGTGACACACGCGGACGTTCTTCTCAAGCAAGTGTTTCTGCTTGAGTCTCGAGGAGAGAAGTTCTGATTTCTCTTTGGAGAGGACTAGGTCTCTAATGAGGTCATTCATCTCGTTTTGGGTAAGCCTCTCCGGCTCCGATTGCTCTTCGTCAGGTGTGTAGTCAAGATCGGCCTTCGTCAGATTCCCTTTCGTCTTCTAAAGAATCGAGTCTACGTTCGGATAAACGATGTTGTGCTTGTTCTTCACGGAGAATCCAGTTATGTTAACATTGCAAAAGTAACAATCGCCATGATGGTCTCTCGGCTCCCTCCCTCTCATGGGTATAGCGAACGGGATCGACTTTTTCCTTTGGTTCAACCACTCGCGTAATCCATTCGAACAAGCGGTACAGATAACATGTGGCGCCCACGCCTTATCTTGGTCGCCTAGTGGACAGCCGAGGTATAATCGTTAAGTTTTCAGAAGATCCATCGTGATTGTACGCCGTTGTGATTTAGTCGCGAACGAGCCACACACGTTAACAGAAATTGTCGGGGTGATTTTTACATTTCCGAGGCATGATGATCGATGAGTGGTTTGATGTAAATCACCTAAAAAAAGTAAAATGTGTAAGTGGGCGACAAAAAAAAAATAAACTAGACATGTGACTGTTACGCCAAAGAATAAAAGGGTGTACATGTGCACCGTTTGCGAATTTGTGACCAGCAACTGCTCTCACCTAAAAAACCACAAGACAACCTGCAGAAAGCCTAAGTTGAAACGACAAAATGCCATACATGAGGGTACAGAAATGGTAAGGCAAAAACCTACACCTAACCTGCCAACGACAAAATACTCCGCTACATGTATAAAGGACTCATATTATATATTGTACATATAGTATTATATATAATGTTATATGCATATTATACATATATTATATTATATATATATTATGATCGGTCTCGTCTCGAAAACTAGACGCGCTAGAGGAAAACCGAAAACAGATTTGGAATCAGCGTCCCAACAGCTATCTAGCCCACCCATAATTATTTCTGATGAAAAATACTTGTTGGCCAGTGTAACTGGCAGAATTGTTTGAAGCTATTGTTTAGTTCTGAACAGTTTTGGTGTAATATTTTGTCTACACTTCGCAGCACTGATAAGGGTTTTTTTTGTCAGTCATCTGGTATTGGCCGGATATATCTCAGTTTTGAGATATAGAGAAAATTATTGTTGACTTTATAAAAGAAAAAAGGAATGAAGGGATGACCATTACGAGAGAAGCGATTTTATTAAAAGCAAAGGGAAGTTGCTCGAGAGAGGCGGGTGACGAATTGAAATTTTGTAGTTTTGTATCGTCTGGAAAAAAAAAAAAAAAGTTTGTTTACTGCTTCCACAAATTACTTTTTAAATATGATTAATAAAAATGTTATAACGATGATTAATTATCCGCCGATAGTAGTATATGACATTTTTTAAAATAAAAAAAAAATTACACGTGCCCCACCACAAAGTGGTAGTCGTCTTATTCAGGCCAATAAGGCTTGTTTTTCCATCGCTTTCCTTGAAGTCAAGCTTTGAGATTTGTTCGTTGAACCAAACCAATTTCAGCAATTTTTGTTAATGAGGCACCAGCCAAACGGGCTTCCTACTTTTATGAACCTTTTGAAGCTGGCAGAATTTTTTGAAACTACTACTACTACTCTCCTTGTGTTTACTCCAGAAAAATTTAACAGGATTGTATGATGATATTCACTCGACTCTGTTGAGTCGTTGAACCACAGATATATATATATGGATACGTTTGATACCGAGACTTAAACTGTGGACGTTCAGGCACACACACTTCCAGACCATTCCAACATGCTAGGTTCTACCATTTGTCCGAGAAAAAGTAAATGTGTCGATTACAGTGATGTTATTCCAGATTCTGTTTCAACTCGTGAACAGTCGTTTAAACCTAAAGTTAAGACGTCAAGATCAACGCTATTTCAGTGTTGGTATGATCATTTTTCAGCAGGGGAAACTATATTCGTCGTATCTTTTGAAAGGTACTCAGTATGTCGAGAATGACGTCACTATATCGGCACGTTTACCGTTTCTGGACAGTTTGTAGAAGCTAGCGTGTCGGAAAGGTTTGTCTCTCGACGTAGCGAAACAGCAGCAGCAGCAGCAGCCCACCGAACAGGTGTTTAACGCCGCGTCCACTTAAATGTATGATCTGGTTTGTTCGAAGCACAGACGTATACAGTAAAGTTCTATGCATTCTTATTTGATATTTGTATTTATTTTGATGTTCTTATTTGAGGATTTCTTTTCCTTTAAAGAAAATATTTTCTCAGAGGTAAAACCTTGAATCATTCAGTCAGTACAATATAGAAAAGTTATCCACATTAGAACTAAGATAAAATTCCACAATTGGTTTACTAGGTTAAAGGAAAGCGGGGTGGGGTGGGGGGCCTTTCAAAACAATCACTTCTAAATATAAAGGAGATATGAAAAACATTGTCAATGAAAACTGTATTGAAAATCAAATTCAGAAAAACAATGTTAACCTTTTCACTACTCGGCGCATATGATGATTCAGTTTATATCGATATGTAGCTGCATATAGGGTGGGAGGAGTTTTCCACCCAACCAGAGCAGTGAAAGGGTTAACAACAACAATACTGATATTTTCAGAGATAACTTTTATTTTAAATAATCGCTTCACACCCACAGCCAGTAACTTCACTAAAAATTACGGAAATGATTAATTGCCATCAGACGAGTGATCCATCCCACTAAATTCTCTCGTTCCTGCTACTCCTGGAGGTGTCCAAAGTACTATTTTGCAAATTGGAAAACAGGTTCTAATATTTAATACTCCTGAGCCCAGACTGAGGTTTGGAAAGAAATATATCATGTGAAACTACCGTTTCTAAACCTTTATCATTCAAAAAACGAAGTTTCACATGAAGATGTGAAACTTCGTATAAATAGAAATTAATTGTGCAACACCCCTTTTGAAGATGGGGTGATCTTGCATTAAATGTTTTGTAGAACTTAACATACGGGGAAAATTTAGCCAATTATCTTTCAGCATTATTGCTCAAGTGAAATGTTATTTCTTACGGATTTGAGATTGTGGTGGTACAGATAATATAGTTGAATATTATGGTTTGTTACGATTTCAGAGGTGCTAAGAGCGATTGTCTCAAAAACACCAATAAATATCAATTTGTAACATTTAATAATAAAACACGAGTACCCGAGACTCGGTTTTGAATCTAGGTAATTATATATTTTGTAGGCCTATAAAAGATAATCTATAATTTCTAAATACAATTAATTTCATAATCGCAGACGACATATCAATATTTTTTCTTGCAAAGATGTCAGCAGTCTGAAACATGGACGTATGGCACCGTCCTTTTCAAACATCCTTCAACTGAAGTTACCATTCTGAAACAAAGGCAAAAGGTCCTTATCTAAGATGGCTGTGTAACCTTGTTAATTAAGACGTCCCTTTACGAACCCAAGTTCATTCTCTCAGAGTACCAAATGTCTGCCCACACCATAACTGCACAATCCTCGAATTTCACACTGGATTGCACCAATTTGGGATTGAATAAGTCTTCACAGGTTCTCCATACCAAGATCCGAGTGGTCCGCGTACATGGACGAGTCTGAACAATTTTAGAACTATACTCTGGTGTCTTCTCAGATAAATAAAAATTCCAGCAGTTTGCCTCAGGACGACGGATCTGGAGAGCCTGTGGAGGTTTATTCAATCCCAAACTGGTGTAACCCAATCCGAAGTTCGGTGGTTACGCTGTTATGGTGTAGGGAGCAATGTTCCCTCTAATTTTTTTTAGTCCGTGTGCGCAAGAAATTTTCGTTGTGCAAACATTTAGATTCATGGTGAAAAATTGTGCAAACTTTTCTGAGCACTATCTTCAAAATGAAATATATATAAATATTAAATAATTAATAAATATTATTTGCATAAGATGATAGCTTGATCATTACGATACTATTAAATGGATATTAAAAAACTGTTTACAATATTATATATTCTTAAAAAAGAAAACATTTTATCCATTCTAAAAATATGAATAAAATAAAAAAGTAAAATAAAATTCAACAAAATAAAGAAATAAAATAAAAATAACATTAATTGAAAATGACTATTTTAGTTATCATTTCTCAAAACCATTTTTAGCATTTAGCAATTTAAAATAGACTATCAAGATTAATACATGATTTTATCCATTCACAAAATAGGAATAAAATAAAAATAATTTTATTTTTTATGAATTATGAGATAATTACTATTCGTTTTTATGCAAAAATAAGAGAGAGAAGGTTTATATTCAATGCGTTAATGTATAAAAGAAAAAAATGCAAATACAGAGAGTAAAAAAAATCCATATTGTGTAATTGCGCGGACGTCGGCGAAATCGGGCGGAAGGGGTTAATACTTAAAAGAGCGACTATAGAGTATGTTGATGCAAATGGTCAGACCTTGTGTGACGGTATTTTTTAAATTACTTCATTTACTGTCGTGACTCATGATACGCTTGAGCCTGTGCGCATTTTATTTTTCTGTGCGCGCGGGTTTCACAACGCGTGTGCGCGCGCACACGCGCACACCTTAGAGGGAACATTGGACTAGGGAGGCATTCGAAAAAAAAAAAAAAAAAAAAACTGACCTTGCGTTTGTCAAGAGACTTCTCAGTTCATAAGGTTACATATCCAGCTTGGATAAGAACCTTCTGCCTTTGTTCCGAAATAGAAACTTCACCTGGAGGCCATCATGTTTGAAAAGGACAGGGCCACACGTCCATTTTGTTGCTTTAGGATGGGGGTCTTTTTATTCTGGCAGGGTTCACTATAAATTTCTTTAAATGTGAAACTAATTCTATGGCATTCAGTATCGGATGAAGTATACTTTTCGATCATTTGTCAAAGATGTCAAATACTGGAATTTGTTCAACGGAAAGCTCGCATAAATTATCTCTGTACTAAATCATCTTAAATATCAACTGAAGTTATTATATATGATTTACGTCACTGTTTGGTACATTACCAGCGTAATGACATTAGAAACTCGTATAAAAAATTACTTAACCCTTTTATGAAAGTTTTATACTGTATATTAAATAAGTGTGTGTATTAGTAGCTTTTTTTGAAGTTAAACAAAAATTGGAAGTGAAAGCGACTCGAGTGCATTCAGAACGCCAAAACTAAAGTGATTCAAGTACTTGAGTCACCTCTGATCACGTTTTTTTTTTCTTTTCACAAAGTAAGACTTGAATCATGAGTCACTTGAACCACTTCGCGGGCACGCACTCGGCGTACAGAGTGCGGATTAAAGTAGTTGAGCCACTTTTTGGCAAAAGAAAAAATCAGTAAAAAATGTACTTGAATCACTTTCACCACCAAGCGTCCAATTACTTAGTCTTTATTTCAATATATTAAAATCAGCATATAAAAATAAATACAGAAGTTTCTTATTTATAAGTATAATTTTAATCCATCACGTATTCACCATATCCAAATCTTCTCAAGCGTCATCTTCAGAGAGAGATCCCGCCATCGATGAGCCTAAACTGACGTTAAAACGCACCTTTTTCTCATCGCAAGACTTAGCTCCGCTCTTGAGGGTACTCTTGAGTGGGTGCGGATAAGTTTCCTGGAAGGCGAAATTGACGCTTAAAGGAAACTCTCTGTCACGTTTCATTCGGTCCGCTCGTTCGCAGTTGGCAACAGCGATTCTCAGAGTTTTAATTTGTTTAAACGCTTTCATCGCCAGTGTGTGAAGACTTTCCATACAGAATTCAACGCTAGCATCGCTCGAAATGGATGCTGAACGACTTTCTTTCCGCCTCTGGAAGGAAGAGCCGATACCCGCGTCGTCCACTAAATCACCCAAGGACTCCTGAAGTCTCACGACCGCTTCTCCCAACGCACCTATTTGGATGGTTCCTGAAATGAAAATAGTAGTCGCAAAAATTTTCATGGAAATGAAATTACTGCAAATTACACCACGAGTGATTATAAACAGACGAATTGTAGGTTACGAAAATTTCATTCATAAAGCATTCAATTACGCAATGATTCGCCAACCTTGATCAAGAGCCCTTATCTCTTGTGAAATAATTGCCAATGCTGAAATCAGCTCTTGTACATTTTCTGAAGCTGCCCCAACTCTTCCTAAAAAGCGATTGGCTTCACCTTGGGCTTCTTTTAATGTCATAGTTTCTTCTATGGTTGGCTGTACCTATCAAAAAAATTAAGTTTTAAGAGTTCTCTTTCTTATCCATTCTCTTCATCTTCAGTCTACAAACACTCGTGGAACTGTTATAGACAATTGCTTTTCGCGAGTCTGTCTCTTGTCCCATTCAGTTTTCGAAAGAACTGGATGACGCGGAACCAGTAGTGCTCCAGATGATAAATACTGTGTAACTCAAGTATGTATCATAAAACCATAAATTTAAATTTATTACAATAAAACCACACTTCACCTTTAAATCAGAAAATTGGTTGAGGAACGCTGCTGTTTTTGTGACAGCTTGTAGAGCGTTTTTACTTAAATTTTCGGAGCTTGGGCGCGTGCTTAAAAACAATTACAAATTATTAATTAATATAAATTCAATGAAGAAGAAATTACCAGGGATCAGATTGATGTAAAAAAAATTTGAAATTCCTCCAAAATTTGAGAAATGTGAACAATTTTTAATAAAATTTTATTACCAATATACGAAACAAACTTTCAGTTGAAGTGTAGACATCGACTTGGATTATTCTAATTTGTTTGATTTAGCTGGTAGTGTAGTACCACTCCTAAATTTATCCGCATCATTTCTTTGACAAACATCTTTTTAATGCGGCTTTTTTATCCGGTAACAAAAATAAGATTACCTCATTAATTCCACCTCCATTAGTTGCTGACGATAATTATTAATAAAGTCACTCCATTTACAGTGGTACCCTAATGAAGAACTTTTTTCACTGATAAAGTTTTTTGCGAGTCTCAAACTTAGATATATTCCAGTCCCACACACCTCTTCATTTTATTTACTCCAATCTAATTGAGTTTTGTAACCTTTAATTAATTGAAATCTTTAACTATTTACTTTTCTTATTTCTTCATTGCTGCTATTGCCTACTATTATTATTTTAGTTTTAATTTTTATTTATTAAGAGTGAAAATTGATATGTGCAGAACAGAACATATTAGGAAAAAGTAAATCAAAATTATTTTCTACTACAAATAATTGCCTCAGCATATATACGAGTATATACACACACATTTAAACTATAGTTAGTTGAGAATGTGAAGCTTAAAAAAACAATTAAAAAACTAAATAACTCGAAATATTCACACGTGAAAAAATGTGAAAACTTGAGAAAATCTGACCCCTGATTACGTATCAAACAACATTTTAAAATTTGCTATTGACACCAAAAACCAAAATGGAAATTTCCTACGGTGACAAATCCTCTGTCGGAGACGCAATAATCGAGGCTGCTGCTGCTGCTGCTGCTGCTGTTGTTGTTTCGGCGAACTTCGAGAGAGATTTTACTTTCCACTCCATTCCTCCGCTCACTCCTAACAAGTAACTCTGACAAACAGTATACGCTGAAAAATGAGATATTGTCTCACAGTAAACACGTGCAAATTGATGACAACTAAAATATCATTACTGAAGTGAATAATTAACTCTTACACGAAATGAGGGAAGACCCTCGAGGCAATTCGAACGAGACAATTAAGTTTAAAAATCCAATTTCTTCCGCCAATTCATGAACTGATTTGACGAGAGCCAAACTTTCCTCTTCGACAAGAGTTTCCACTTCCTTCTCCACTCCCTGCCAATAAAATCAATTAAAGTTATTTACGTTCTGTATCACTTAACAACAGTTCACAAAGTAAAACCACATTACAAAACCTTGCTCGAGCACTTCAACATAGTACCGAAAATTAATTGGCTACCAGTCTTAACCCTTCATTCGTTGCGTGAAAAATATAACCGTTTCTTACACTGCGTCGGGTCATATCAACCCCACACAGGGGTGTCCGCAGGATTTTTCGCAAGGGGGGGCAAAACTAACTTATTAGTTCTTAGTTCTTTATTAGGTAGAAAAAAAAATGCACTGCGACCACTACGAGTAAAAACCGTCATCTCCCCTTATCATAGTATTACTAAGTACATAAATTTAGCACCGAAAGCAGGCTATGATAAGGGGAGATGACGGTTTTTACTCGTAGTGGTCGCAGTGCATTTTTTTTTCTACCAGTCAAGTCCATTTTTTATATGTTATATGATACTATGATTAACTATATCGTGTAAGTTTCAGTGAAATTGACCAAAAGGTTTTCGAGAGAAAAAAATAAATAAAACACTCAATATAATGATCTTTGCAAATAATTCCATTACTATATCTTTCAGTATAGTTTATTTAATACTTCTAAGTTCAACGACACGGCACTTCGGTAAAGTAAAGGTAAAGTAAACGACATTTCCTTGAATGTGGAAACACTGACTGAATTGCAGTAGAATTATAGAAGTCGTTGCGTGGGCAAACACAAATTTCCAAGGGAGGGCAACTGCCCCCTCTTGCCCCCCCCTCCGGACGCCCATGAATTCCCACACGACTAATGAAGGGTTAAGTATTACGTGAATGAAATTAAAAACGGTATGTAAATTTACAGTAGTCACCTTCAGTTACTGAAAATGAATAATTGTTTAAAGTATCTTTCACTCGGCTTCCATCCATACCTGCAGCATCCGTGCGACTTTTCTGACAATTTTCAATCCAGAAGAGCCGATTTTGGTCTGCAAATCGGACGACTTTTCGCTCGTCTCTAAGAAATTTGCAGAGCCAAGACGTGTGAGAGAGAAATCAATAGCTGACGTCAACATCGCAATCTGAAGGATCTCCTCATTTAAGTGTTCCTCGGATAAGCTGGAAGGTTCACGCAAGTGACTCAGGAAATCCTAAAGGAGATTGGAGATTCTAATTAATTTTAATGCGAGAAAGGCCTTAAGCATTAAGGGGTCAATAAGCTTTAGTTTGTTCCCGATTCAAGGTTGAAAGTTCGGTGGTATACGGCTCTAAACTGTGGGTGAACAAAATACCGAATTTTGTGTATTTTTAAAGCTTTATTTTCAGTTTTGTGATGAACGAGTGGCTTTGGTTTTTTAATTTATGTTCGTTAAATGTCCAATCTTATGTCACTTAATATATCATTATAATTAAATTGAAGTTGCTGACGAAACTCTAACTCTTGGGTGGTTTTGGCATTTTAAAAATTCTTAATTTATGCTGTTTCCAAGCCACGCTACTAGGTTTCTTATTAATGTCCCTGAGAAGATGCTTTTACTTGTAAAATTTCCTCTTGATTTGATACCCATTACGACTTCCTACGTAAATTTCTTCCAATTCTAAAATTTTTCAAACTTGACCCAACAATAAATTAGGCCCTCTCCAAAGCTAATTTCTTGCGAAAATGTTAGACCTGATACTTTTAAAAATATTTTGTTTGATCAATATACGAGCCTTTGACGAAGTACATCATTAGACAAAAATTGAATTTCCTGAATTTGAGTTAGTTGATTGTAAGACTGGACTCATGGTAGGCCTAATATAAACCCACCATACTACCGGCATTCAAAATTTGTCAAGTCTGGATGGAAGGGTTAATTTAGTATTTAATTTTAACCTCCTGGTTTTTAACTTTAATGCGGGTAGCCTAGTCAAAGCTCTAATTCGGAAAATTCAACGATCTTTTTATGATAATGTATATAATGTAAAAAAACTCAATTGTCAAGAATTTTTTTTTTTAAGTACCAGACTAACTTTTTGTGAAAAATTAACGTTAGAAAGGGACTAACCTATCGTAGGCTCAGGTTTGACAAGTTCGATAATTGGAAGGAATTTACGTAGAAAGTCGTAATGGGTATTAATCAAGAGGAAATTTTACAAATAAAAACATCTTTTCAGGAACATTAATAAGAAACGAGTAGTTTAGCTGGGAAACAGCATAAACTAAAAATTTTTAAAATGCCAAAACCACCCATGTTGCTTCGTCTGCAACTTAAATTTAATTATAATGATATATTAAGTGACATAAGATCAGGCCTTTAACCAACATTAATGTTTTAAGGGTATTTCAATATCTTAAATTATCGTTCGTCCTACAGAGATCAACAACAGGACGCTTATTAAATCTATTGCTACTTAAATTAAGTTTTTTGAAGTTTTTTTTTTTAAGTTATTTGAAAGAAACATTTAAAAAAAATTTATTCTCCACTGCCATATTGTTTAAAAACAGTAGATTTTGATTTAATATATTTCACGCGATTATTTCAAAATGTTCGACGCAGCTATTCCTTACAAATATAACATGAAAATTGATATGAACAACACTTAAATATAATCTGAAACTATTTCTTTCTATTTGAGTTTTTTGGAAAATACCATCAGAATGTTCATACATTCCCTAATTACACTGGTATACAAATTTTGAAAAAGTTTGTGCTTCGGAGATAAAATGTGTTTCCTATTATGGATTTTGCGGTGCTGAAAACGAATATGACCATAAAAACAGTCGATTGGCTACATTTTCCAAGAAAATTTAAGTTACACATTTTGTGTATATGTATACCATATATTAGTAACATACCTGTATAATGCAGTCACTTATATTGATTCAACCCGTCGCTTCTTTGCTTGTCTCTTGTATTCAACTTCTAGAGTATCTCTTATTATTGTCCAGCAGTAGTCTGCTAACAATGATGGACTCCATTTCCCCTGGTAGCGTTTCTCCATCGCTGAGATATCCTGGTGGAAACGTTCACCATATTCATCGCTGACTGCTCCGCAGTTGGCCGGAAAAAATTCCAGGTGTGAATGGAGGAAATGTATCTTTAAAGACATATTGCAGCCCATTTTTTGATAGGACAACAGCAGGTTTTCCACCAGCTCCCTGTAATTGTCAGCTTTGGTATTTCCGAGAAAATTGGTTGCTACTAACCGGAAAGCATTCCACGCTGTCTTCTCACCACCTAGGATACGGTCGAACTCCTCATCTCTAAGAAGCTCGCGGATCTGTGGGCCAACAAATACACCCTCCTTGATTTTTGCTTCACTGAGCTTTGGGAATTTACCACCGAGGTACTTAAAAGCTGCCCCCGTTTTATCCATAGCCTTAACAAAAATTTTCATGACGCCCAGTTTGATGTGTAAGGGTGGTAACAAAATCTTGCTCGATTCTACAAGTGGAGGATACTGAACATTTTTTGTTCCAGGTTCCAATGAGTGTCGGAGTGGCCAATCCTTCTTGATGTAATGAGAAGTCCTAGCCCGACTATCCCATTCACACAGAAAACAGCAATACTTAGTGTAGCCCGGCTGCAGTCCAAGCACGATAGCAACAACTTTCAAGTCACCACAAACCTGCCACTGATGTTTGTCATAGTTTATGCAGTTCTAAAGTTGCAGATTCATCTTGTCATGTTTCCTTCATGTGGACTGCATGACCAACTGGAATTGATGGCAATACGTTGCCAACATGCAACAAAACAGCTTTTAGACTCAACTTCGATGAATCAATGAACAGTCTCCACTCATCAGGATTGTGAATAATATTGGGAGCTGCCATCAGACCATCGATGTCGTTGCAAGCTACAAGGTCACCTTCCATGATGAAGAATGGGACAAAATCTTTTTGATGGTCACGAAACTTACACACACTAACATTTTCAGCGAGGAGATTCCACTGCTGCAATTTGGAGCCCAACAGCTCTGCCTTACTCTTTGGCAGTTCTAAATCTTTGATAAGGTCGTTTAATTCATTCTGAGTTATCATGTGCGGTTTAGAAGATGTCAAGTTATAAACAAATTCAGGGTCTTGTGAAGTTGAAGGCTTACAAGTTTCGCAGGTTCCTTCATTCTCCTCGTCCTCTAACTCCAGGGAGAATGAGTGTCGGGGCTCAGAAACGGGTAGTCCTTCGCCGTGAGGTACCGGGCGTATAGCAGAGGGTATATTCAGATATTGTAAAATCCACTTTTTCTTCTTACAAATACCTTTCTTGACTGGAGGCACCATGCAGAAGTAACAATTGCTGACATGCTCTGTTGGTTCCCTTCACACCATTGGCACTGCAAAAGGGATAGATTTCCTTTTCCGATTCAACCACTGGCGAAGGTTTGTTGCACAAGTATTGCAGCATATGTGTGGGGACCAGCTCTTGTCCTGATCTCCAGTCTTACAGTCAAAATAAAGGTGATAGGCTTTCCTAATCACGGCGGTTATAGCACGCTTTTGTGATGCAAAAGTCAATTCTCCACAAACATAACAGAAGTTATCTACACTGTTCACGCAATTACGAGGCATCTTTGTTCAAATTAGGCTGAAAAAAATTCATTTTCAAAAGCAAACACTAAAAAGAGTTTGACAAGGGTGCACTGTATGACTTCCGCGAATGAACTGATGCTGTGGCGTAATATGTAGACGCCTGTGACCAATGTTCCCTCTAATTTTTTTTAGGTGTGCGCAAGAAATTTTCGTTGTGCCTACACTTAGATTCATGGTGAAAAATTGTGCAAACTTTTCTGAGTGCTATTATCTTCAAAATGAAATATATACAAATATTAAATACTTAATAAATATTATTTCCATAAGGTGATAGCTCGATCATTACGGTACTATTAAATGGATATTTAAAAACTATTTACGATATTATATATTCTTAAAAAAGAAAACATTTTATCCATTCTAAAAATATGAATAAAATAAAAAATAGTAAAATAAAATTCAACAAAATAAAGAAATAAAATAAAAATAATTAATTGAAAATGACTATTTTAGTTATCATTTCTCAAAACAATTTTTAGCATTTAGCAATTTAAAATAGACTATCAAGATTAATACATGATTTTATCCATTCACAAAATAGGAATAAAATAAAAAATAATAAAATTCAATAAAATAAAATATAATCAAAATAACATTAAATGAAAGTGCCTTTCATTTAAGTATGATTATGATTTCTCCCTACGATCTTTAGCATTTGCCCATTCCAAATAAACTCTATGAAGATTAATACATCCGTCATCATTCAGGTAACTTTTAATTCGCATGAGCATGTCCAAATGATTTTCTTTCAAGCGGTTTCTTAATTTGTTCTTTATAGAATTCATTAAACTGAAATTTTTGAAATTACTTCATTTACTGTCGTGACTCATGATACGCTTCAGCCTGTGCGCATTTTATTTTGTTGTGTGCGCGGGTTTCACAACGCGTGTGCGCGCGCACACGCGCACACCTTAGAGGGAACGTTGCCTGTGACACATCGACGCCTTGACTCTACTGCGCATGCGCGGTTATATTTTTTTATATTTTAATAAATTAATGTAATTACATTGCATTTTAATAATTTTAAATTAGGTAAGGTTAAGTTAGGTTAGTATTCCATTTATATTAATATCAAAAACATTATGGGAAGCAATATGTTAAAATGATCCAATCTATTTTTTAATAAATAATTTACAAATACATAATGTAATAGATAAATTTAAAATTAAATTTTATTGTATATATATATATACATATACACATACACAGTATATGTATATATTTACATTAATTTATTAAAATAAAAAAAATATAACTACGCGCATTCACAGTAGAGTCAATGCGTCGATGTGTCACAGGCGTCTACATATTACGCGACAGATGCAGTCCAGTTAGTAGGGTGCAGGGTTGCCCGATATCTTTATAGAGCCAATTGGCAATTTTAGGCATCATTTTCGTATTCAGTGACCCAAAATTAGTAAAGATTGACTACTTTTATTTCCGAAGCATTTTGCCTGTAGACCAGTGTTATACGAAGACAAGATCTAGAACTAATCACTCTCGTAAGGAATAGACGGAAAAAGTATGAGTAATTAATGGTTTGTGCGTGTCACTGAAATAAACTCGCTGAATAAATGTATTTTAAATGCAATAACCGCACTGAGATGGAAAAGCCAATAAAGTGGGAAACTTAGAAGCTGGTGGGATTCCACGGGACGCAGGCTCGAGTCCCTCTAACTAAAAAAATAAAAATAAAAATAAAATTTTTTTGTAAATAAAATTTCCCATTTTATCGCCTTTTCTCCTTCCATAACCGACTAGTAGCCCCATCTTTAAATCGCAGTTATTTGGGGGTTGTTTCATTCCTCAACAAGAGGGGGATTTTACTAAGTAAATGTGAGAAATTCTGAGATTGATTCAGTTCACTCAATTTTTATACGCTGCTTTCACTCACTTTTATTCTGTTATGGAATTGGAGGAGGTGCGAAATTGCGTCATTAAAAAGAGAATTCTGTTTGGATGGAGACACGTACTTCAGAAGAACTCGTGATACAGCCTTCGCTATCGTGGCAGTGCGGTTGAGAGTCGCACTGAGCGGAGTGATACTACCTTAAAAATAAGTAAAAAATAAATACAAGTTTCAATAAAATTTTAAATAAAGTTAAAATTTGTCCCAAATAATTTTCCTCTAGTAAAACGAGATATCTAAAACTCTTCTTTCTCATTCAGAAGTTTTTGAATGGAACTTCGAGAAATGGTGCCAACGTATACGACTAGTTTCCTAAACCAATAATAACGTAATATGTATGGTGGGAAGCCTACAAATTAAGAAAACAAAATTAAAACCAAAGCCGAAATCTCGGTTCTTACTTCTTCGAGGTGTCATTTTCCTCATTGCAACCGAGGCATTATTCATGGAGAAATTGAACGTGTTGCTGAAGGAAGGTGTGTTTAAGGGCGGGTTCATCGAGAGCCGTTTAAAGCTCTCTCGTATCTTATTGCGAATGAGAGGAACTTTGGAGATCTCTTCCTGTCGCTCCCATGAAATGGCTGTATCGAGTAAACCATCGTCATCTTGTTCACTCTGCAATAACGTCAGATAGGAATCGCCATTTTACTTAATCCGCTATGAAATGACACTATTAAGACAGCCTATCATTACCGTCTGCAAATCGCTTAATAAACCAACTATATATACAGGGTGTCCCATAAGTCCGGCATCATAGGAGAAATTCATATTTTTCTCTTTCTACAAGCCATAATGTCTGTGAGCAAAGAAGAACGAATCCAGATAATTCTACTCATAGGAAATCGGAGTCAAAGAGAGGCCGCTGCTGAATTTAACAGACTGCATCCGGACCGCGAGCCAATAACACAGAGTTGTGTTAGCAGACTTGTTGCAAAGTTTAAGGAAACAGGATCCATAGAAGATAAACCACGCAGTGGACCTTCAAGGAGGTCCACTGACGATGATACAGCGACTGCTATCCTGGCTCATTTTAACAGAAGTCCCAATAAGTCTCTTCGGCGATTGTCCACCGAGACAGGAGTGTCTAAAAGTAGCATCCATCGCATTCTTCAGGCTCACAAATGGCATCCATATAAACTTCAGATCCTACAGAAATTAAGCGATGATGATCCCGACCGGCGGATGGAATTTTGTGAATGGGCTACGGAACAATAAAACAATGGTGGACATATTGAGCACGTTCTGTAAATAAAAGCTTTTGTTTTGCCTTTTTTTAATTATTTTTCCTATGATGCCGGACTTATGGGACACCCTGTATGTATGTATGTATGTATATATATATATATATATATATATATATATATATATATATATATATATATATATGATACACACAGACCGTGCATGGAACAAGAAACTCTTCTGGGATAATTAAATCCACTATAGTCCGAATAAGTAATGGTAAATGACAAATACCATAGTTTTTCTTTTTCATGATGCAAGCCCGACGTGGGCAACGGGTCTCTCGCAAAGAGGTCCCATAAATATAGCTTCCCTCACCAGCTATCTGCAAAGCAGACAGGATCCAGCTTGAAACGGACATGTTATGTGCCTTGAAAAGTGGACGCTCAATTCTGCCAGTTGAGGTTTAAGTTTTGGTTAAAAATATAACAGTTACCCCTTTTTCTTTGATTTATTCAATCCGACGTGAATGCAACGAGTCTTTTACTTATATTGAGGTTCTAAATGTAGTGGGGCTAGGTTGCTTTAAACCCTAGATCCATGTCCCAAAGCTGGATCCTGTCCGCTTTGCAGATAGCTGGTGAGGGAACCTATATTTATGGGACCTCTTTGCGAGAGACCCGTTGCCCACGTCGGGCTTGCATCATGAAAAAGAAAAACTATGGTATTTGTCATTTACCATTACTTATTCGGACTATAGTGGATATAATTATCCCAGAAGAGTTCCTTGTTCCATGCACGGTCTGTGTGTATCATAAAAACTCAGGGAACCATTCTGAGTTCATTCCCATATATATATATATATATATATATATATATATATATATATAATATATATATATATATATATATATATATATATATTATATATATATAATATATATATATATATATATAATATATATATAATATATATATATAATAATATATAATATATATATATATATATATATATATATATATATATATATATATATATATATATATATATATATATATATATATATATATATATAATATATATATATATATATATATATATATATATCACCCTACAATAAAGTAACGATTTAAACCCATCATCTTACCGAAGCTAGGTCTCTTAAGATATTAAGTACACTTTTGAGCTGATCCACATCCAAGGAAGCGCATAAATTATGTTCCAAATCATGTACTAAAATTGCTATTTCGAATCCACGAGTACTCAGTCTTGACTGCTGGACGAATTTCTACGAGACAAAACAAGGCTATGAAGGAAAATTCACTAAATCTAAAAATTTAAAATTTAATGTAAGCCTACTCATATGTTAGCACTCTCATATACAGGGTGTCCGATAAGTTTCTACCCAGTGGAAATTACATCTAATTAACTTATTCAATTAATTAAAATAACGTGCTTTGACCTGAATGAGGAACATTTTGAATGTACACGATTTGTGGTTTCATAAATGTATTTCCTATCCATTTACAAGTTTCAACATACTCGTTAGAAACTTGTTGGACATCCTTATCTACAGGGTTGAACTGAAAAGTTTCTTGATTAACGTTTTGTAATTCCATTATTCTTAGTTAATCTTACTCTCAAGAAAGCTATTATTAGTATCTGATAACGTGGAATTAACTTACGTAGGGCCGCTTCAACTTCGAGCAGATATTATTCGCTTCAGTGACCATAAACCACATTTCCACATTAACTGCTTTGAAGTCTGGGGAATTTGTCTCCATTATTTGGATAGATTCATCAAATATGTCTTCCATCTGAATGATAATTATATAACCACGTTTAATATAACTTAGAACTCATCAAACAAGTACCGGTAGTGAGTAAATTAACATAGTAGTAAAAGGACTGGAAAGTAAAGACATTTATTTGGCAAAGCAAGTTAAATCTGCTTCGGAGGGGTTTTTCCATCTATTTGTTCCCCATTTACAAATAGAATGTAAATGAAGAATCTGCTGAAGTTTCTCAGTTCTCGATTGTAAACAAACCAGAAACCATACACTACACAAGACTTATTTCTTGATTTAAATAAAGGATTTAACTTGACACCGCGGATGCATTCACGAGCAAGAATGCAGAAAATGTTTCATATCAGAAAAATAAGTGCACTTCGTTTTAATTTGTATTATTTACTGCCATAATTTAAATACATGCATCATCATCATAAATCTTAACAATTGTGGTGGGAAGGCGGAACAACTCGGATATAAAATATAGAAGGTAGTGAAGGGCAGAAAGGGCAGAAAATAAAGCGGATTCATCCATTCATACAGGCGTTCTGGTTGCCGCAGAATGACTAAATTCCACACCCCCGGCACTTGCAGGCGCGCGCACAGAGTTACAAGGAGTTACAAGGAAAAGAAGTACCTCAAAAGGCCTTGCGGCCCATACCGAGGAGGTACCAATGGCAACGAGTGCCAGGGAAAATTTTCTATACACTCAAATAGTGTGCAAGATTTGGTCTAACCTTTTCTTGAACTGATCCACAGAGGAACTGTTCACAACTTCTGAAGGTAACCTGTTCCACGTGTCACAGATCTTATAGGTAAAGTAATCCCCACACACACTAGTCCTAAACCGTTTCAAATCCAACTTCCAACCATTGTTGCGAGTTGGGTTATCATTTAAACTAAACATGCTTCTAAAATCGACATCGTTGAACCCGCGTAAGAGCTTGAAAACTTCGATCAGTTGACCGCGCAGCCTCCGAGTTTCCAGCGAAAACAAGTTCAGGGCGCGTAACCGTCGATTGTAGCCCATATGCCTAACGGAAGGGATTAACTTTGTGGCCCTCGCCTGCACTCGCTCCAGCCTCTCAATATCTTTCCTGAGGGTGGGCGACCAGAACTGCACTGCATACTCCAGGTGCGGCCGAACCAAGGAATTGTAGAGAGAGAGCACAATCTCCTTGTTCCGAAACTGAAATTGCCTCCTGATATAACCCAACAGCTTCTGGGCTTTCTTTTCAACCTCTACGCACTGTTTGGTAAACTTAAGGTCGCTGCTAATTAGCACACCCAAGTCCTTTTCCAAATCAGTCGCCTCGATATTACTCCCCAACATCGAGTAGTCTGACTTGGGATTGGCATAGAAAATGTGCATCACTTTGCATTTGCCCAAGTTAAACGGCATTTGCCATTTTTCGGACCACTCTCCTATCCTACCTAGGTCCGGACGCAGTTCCTCGATCGCTTCGGGCGTCCCAACATTGGCCCCAAGCTTGGTGTCATCAGCGAATTTGGCGATCCGACTGACGATGCCACCGTCGATATCATTTATGTAAATGATAAACAACAGTGGCCCCAAAACGGTACCCTGAGGAACCCCACTAGTGACCGAGGCCCAACCCGAACTGGCCCCTTTAATTACAACCCTCTGCCGCCTATTCTTCAGCCAGTTTTCAATCCACCTACCTACTTCCCCACCGATACCCAGCGCGCGCACTTTCGCCATTAGCCGGCGGTGAGGTACCTTATCAAAGGCTTTCTGAAAGTCGAGATAAAGTATATCAATTGCCCTACTCTTATTACTCACCCAACATGACGTGGAAAAACTCGAGCAAGTTGGTGAGACACGACCTATGCCGTCTAAACCCATGTTGGGAGTCCCCAAGCAGCTTGTAGGAATCCAAATGGTCAACGATCCTATCCGCTATTATCCCCTCTAATAATTTACCTACAACTGAAGTGAGACTAATGGGACGATAGTTCCCTGGACTTTCGTGATCCCCTTTCTTAAAGATAGGGGTCACGTTGGCTTCCCTCCAGTCACCAGGCACCTGGCCCGTCTCCAACGATTTGTTGAAGATTGTAGCCAGGTGGGGAGTCACCTGGTCGCGCACCTCCCGCAACACACTGGGGAGAAACTGGTCTGGCCCAGGAACCTTAAACGCGCTCAGTTTATCTATTCTATCGGCAACGACTGTCGCAGTACATCGAACACTATCCAGGACAGCACCTTCGTGCCTCACGCCTGGCTCGGGGATAATGCGGGTGTCCTCCGTGGTGAACACTCCCGCAAAGTACTCATTAAGCACATTGGCGATGTCCGCGTCGGAGGTCCGCAGAACGCGGCTTTCTACTATTAACATAACTGAAGAACTCCTTAGGGTTCCCCTTGCAGAGGCTTGCCACCCGTAGTTCTTCGTTACGTTTCGCTAGTCTAACCTTCGCCTTCACTTCCCTACACAGGCGGACATACGCTTCAGTGTTCTCATGGGAACGATTGGCCTTCGCCCTCCTATACGCTACTTTCCTATTTCGGATAGCCGAAGCGATGTCACGATTGAACCACTTAGGCTGCGTTGAAGCAGGGGTGACCGGTTTTGAGGGTATGGCAGCAGACTGCAGCACCATAAACTCGTCCCGGAATGCACTCCACACTCGCTCAACATCGCCGCCGCCCTCTAACCCCACCTCACCTACGCTATCCCTGAGGCTAACAAAGTCCGCCCGACGGAGATCGAGTTTACTGCCTCTCGAGTTACTACGCTTCACCCGAGGGACGCACACACGGAACCTAATCAGACCGTGATCACTTCCGCCCAACGATTCGTCAACAGTGAGGCCAGTGACGAGGTTGTCTTCGGTCGTGAATACTAAGTCTAGAACGCCTTCGCCTCGTGTAGGCTCATTGACCCACTGAGTGAGGAAGTTCTCATCAGCAAAGTCAACTAGCCTCCTCCCTTCAGCATCAGCAGTCCTGTCTTCCCACTTTATGCCGCGACAGTTGAAGTCTCCTAAAACTACACACACCTTATCCCCTAGCAGGCTACTGAGTTCGGTGTACAGGGCTGTATCCTCCTCGAGGAGATGCGGAGGTCTGTACACCAAGATTAACCTATAGCTCGTCCCTCCCACATTCGGATCGACGCCAAGCAGCTCCCGTTCCGACCGGAACTGGCAGTCAACCGGACTGAACGTGTCCCTGACGTATATTAGTACCCCACCCCCCTCCCCACGGGTGCGGTCTTTGCGAAACATTCTACATCCGGGAATTTCGAACTCCCCAACGTAGTCCCTACGATCAGTATGAATCCAGGACTCAGTGATAGCAACGATATCCTGCTATTCTGATGCTAAGAGCGCCCGTAGCTCGCAAAACTTGTTCCTAATCGACCTAGCATTAAAAAGCATCGCACGGAGGGAGCCTATTCTGACCGCCCCCTAGCACGACCCGTTTCCCGAACAGCCAGGGCTGTCGGGAGTTGAAGAGCCCCTCACTAACGAGAGAGAGAGAGAGGCAGAGGGAGAGACTAAAGGAACTGGCATCCAATTTCTCTAGAACCCCACAACTCGGCAACAGGGCCGGATTAAGCATTGTTAAGGCAGGGGGGGGGGATGAATATTTTCGGGCCGGTGTCACTAGAAAAAAAACAATTCTTTACCTGATACATCATACATGAGTGATGTGATCAGCTGACTGGGATCGATCAACAGAAAACGAAACAAAAACAACGATGTGATTACAGAAAATGTATACTTTGTTCACATAAATGGGATACTAAACTAGGTTTTGTAGAAGTGGAATCTAGAATTTTTTTTTTTCTCACGGTCGACCAATTATTTCAACGGTAGATTATAGCGTTTGCATAGTTTCTTGGGGTCGGTCAGCATCTGGGGCTGGGGGCAAATGCCCCATTTGCCCCCATTATAATCCGCTACTGCTCGGGAACTGTTAAAATTAATCCTCATAATGGTTATTGTTAGGAACTTTAATTTAAAGAGTTATGTTTGAAGGATTCCGTGAAGAAAAAAATTATGATTTGTTTAGTGGGAAGAAAGAAGCAGTTTTAATCTTATTATTTAACTCTGACGAATTAAACCACTCTGAAATAAATGAACGAGAAAAAAATAGGAAATTATTTTACTCGGGTCAACCTCAACTTCTAGAAGGTAAAAAATTGGTTACGAAGACTAACTGGTAACTAAACTGGTTTACTCAATTATAAATAAACCCACTTCTTTGAAGAAATTATGTGCCCGTGTCGACGAGGGAGAATGGGATGAACCTTCTGAAGAATCCAGGGAATTTAAGGCTTTCACTTGACCCTCTAAATGTCTCTTCTCTTCCTCAAGCAACGCAAGAGCCATTTCGGTCTCTTGATTGAGATTACGTTCTTCTTCCTGAAAATATAATCTAAATTGAAACTAAGTTTACCTACAAATTAGTGTAGATTTCTTAGCTTTAATCATTTACGGAAAGCCACGCCTTATGTTCTAAATAAAATTTCAGTTTTAGTAACTGTGCCCGACGTATTCATCAGTGGGTGAGCTCTATGTTAAAGCGAGTCCGTGGCTCAGTATATTTCGTACAAATTACAAAATCGAGAATAGCCAAAAATGGCTAATCACTCGTTTTTCTATTATTATGGGTTTTATGATCGCTATTCAATGAAATCTCAACTTCATTATTCACTATAATTATTATCACTAATCAATACATTTCATATCAAATTAATGGTTTCATAATTATCTCCGCTAAATTAAACCCTCCCACCGACAGATTAAGCGAAAATTGCTTTTTATTATTTAGGTTGCCATAAATAGGGTGAATGATTTCGAAAATTTAATCGGATAATGATCAGATGCACAAAACAGGACTAAATGCATATCAAAATGGCGAAGAAATTGGAAAACATCCTATTGGTAATCAACACAATATTTTCTCGATTATTGTTCTGAAAATGCTTTTTGTATTAGAAGTACACTCGTCTTCAAAAATAAGTTTACACAAGTCAATATTGCACGGCTCTCACACACTTTTCGGTATAAAAATATAGGAGAGAGAAATTTTTCATAAAAATATAGGAATTTTAATCAAAACAGGAAAAATATACGAAGTAAAAAGTCTGCTACATAACATTTTGCAGCCTCAATCTCACCTACAGCTGCCCTTACCTCCATTTTTACCCTTTATTTTACACGTTTTTAATTTCAAGCATATCGGATAAACTGGAGCGATCAAATGCTTCTAAAACACTTACATGGATTAGCTTATACTGACATCCAGATAGTAACTTAATTAACTTAATTATATATATAGTGTGTGTGTGAGCTCCTCAAAATTGATGATGATTGATTGGGAATCAAAATGAATTGTATCTTGGAAGGCTTCAGTTGTATTTTATTTCCAATTTAGGGGCAAAGAATTAAATTTGCACAAATTAATCGTAAGTATAAAGACATATATAACGTTCCTTAGCCAGCCAAAAGTGCTTTTGAGTTAATAACATGTCCTGGTAACCATGAAATAACTGAAATTCTACATGACATCAAGATTTTTGGTGGTGAATGTTGCAAAGTTATCGATTTTTAAAAATGTATTTTTCAAATATCTTTAATGAGACGTAGTAATTTTTACAATGGGGGGGGGGGGGGGGGGGGGGGGGGGGGGGGGGGGGGGGGGGGGGGGGGGGGGCTGCTTCAAAATATGTACTTGATATAACCCTTAAAACGGAACAAATTATTTCTATAAAGATTAAACAGAGCAAATTATCTCTAGAAAATTTCAGACTCGAGTTTAGAAGATTAATAAACGTTGACTCGAAAACAAAAGTAAATACTGTACTGTGAAAACAATCAAAGAAAAAGATGTATCGTCTCAATAGTTTACATGTTAGTTTTTCACAGTTTAGTCTTTCTTCTTTTTACATAGCACACGTACATCTAATAATTATCCGTTTCCTCTTTACAACAGTGGCATTTTGTCTACCAGGCACGAGGCCCTCCTAGGAAGAATTGGCTAAGCGACAAAGGTAAAAAACGCCAGAAAACTCGATAAAATGTTTACCAATTTGAAAGTGCCATAACTTTTGAACTTCTCTCTTCTCATGAAGTTTACTCTTTGACAAACTTTAAGAATATTTTTAACTATCCCACTCATTTGATCATACATAATGTCTACCAGAGGCTGCTTACGCTGGAAAAACTATGAAAAAATTGAGGATTTCGGACTGTACTCGAGGAAGTGCAGCTGTAAAATAGTGACATTACTAGCATCAATCAATTTTTTGATACTACAAAACGTGACAATCTTGCTAATTTCACCTTGTATCTTCAATAGATATTTCGGGAAATACTTCACAATACCTTTCCACTGCTCCAACATCAAACATTTAGGGGCTTCATAAATTTGTGCGGGCAGGTTCAACCCCTAGTAGTAGTAGTAGTAGTAGTAGATGTCAATTATAAAATAAGGAATCTGCCTCCATTCCTTTGTGAAAACGATTGTGAGCAACACGTACAGTAGGTTACAGAAGCCAATATCAACGAGTCCAGGGTTGGCAAATTCTTTTATAGAATGACAGACGATATGCCACCCCTTGTTTACACTGAGACTATCACTACCCAACATTTCAAGTATACTTAGGTCCAAACCATTGTCATTAATTGAGCACAATAATAATTCACAATAATAATGCACTCGAACTTGATTTTGCTTTCCACACTTGTATCTAACTTGAATATGCTGTTGATGGGGTTGTTTAACCCCTTTCGTAACATCTAAAGTCATACTATGGAGGGGACCTATAGCTTCATGCGGGATCAAAACCACGGGTAGCTACATAGACTTAATAAGCGCAATGGCACGGCAGCTAACTTTAATAGATATATCGAGCTTAGAAGTCTGGTTAAAAGATCAGTTAGGAATGCTAAGTGTAATTTAGAGATACTTATAGCTGCGGATAGTAAACATAATCCAAAAAAGCTTTTTCAATACGTCAATAATCGTAAGCCGATAAAAGATAACATAGGCCCTCTAGTGGATGTTAACGGCGCTTTGGCTTCTGACGCTCAGGCGATGGCGGGTATTTTCAATAATTTTTTTGCGACAGTTTTTACCGTAGAAGACGTAAATAATGTCTCGGACGTGGACGATATCGTTCCATTTAGTAACGAGACTATTTTGGATGAAATAACTGTTTACGAGGGTGAGATTGCGCATTATATCGATAGGCTAAAAGTTAGCAAGGCTCCAGGCCCTGACGATTTTTATCCCAGACATTTGAAAGACGTTATTGTAGGCCCCTTAATGAACATTTTTAATCAGTCACTCGAAACGGGGATTATTCCTGAAGACTTCAAATTAGCTAACGTCACGCCCATTTTTAAAAAAGGCGACCGCGCAGTAGCTAGCAATTATAGGCCCATTAGCTTAACGTCAATTGTCGGTAAACTTTTGGAATCCGTAGTTAGGGATCGTATCATCGATCACTTAGAAAGTCGAGATTTGATTAATAGTAGTCAGCATGGGTTTCGACGCCATAGATTTTGTTTAACTAATTTGTTAGAATTTTATAACGAAATAGTACTCGAATACGATAGGCATAGAGCGGCTGACGTTATTTATTTAGATTTTAAAAAGGCGTTCGATATAGTACCGCATAGAAGATTAATTGCGAAGGTTAAAGCGCACGGTATACGCGGTCAGGTAGCTAAATGGTTAGAGGAATGGCTTCGTGCTAGGAGACACAGGGTCGTTGTTAATGGTAGTGAATCGGGGTGGTTGGAATGTAGGTAGCGGTGTCCCACAGGGTTCAGTGTTAGGCCCATTGCTATTCATAATTTACATTAACGACATAGATGTAGGATTGACTAGTAACATGTCAAAATTCGCGGACGATATTAAAATAGGCAGTAAGGTGCAGATGCAATTTAACGTAGACAAATGTAAAGTTTTGCATATAGGTTCTCGTAACAATAATTACACGTACACGATGGATGATAGGGAGTTAGCGAGCGTTGACGAGGAAGTAGATTTAGGCGTACGCGTATCTAAGGATTTAAAAGTTAGGAACCAGTGCCTGGAGTCTTGCGCAAAAGCTAATAAGATGTTAGGCTTCATAGCGCGTAATTTCGAATTTAAATCAAAGGATATATTGCCCCTTTACAAGTCCCTAGTCAGGCCTCATTTAGAATATGTCATTCAGTTTTGGTGCCCGTATTTGCGAGAGGATATTGAGAGGTTAGAAAGGGTTCAGCGTCGTGCCACGAAACTAATTCCGTCATTGCGCAACAAGCCTTATGAATATAGGATTAAAGAGTTAGACTTGCATTCACTCGAAACTAGATTAAGGGGGGAGCTTATTGAAGTTTTCAAAATCGTTAATAACATCGATAACGTAAATTTTGACAAACTGTTCACTTTCGATAATAGCAATACTCGTAATAACGGATTTAAGTTGCGTGACAGACGTTTCATTACTAATATCGCTAAAAACTTCTTTACGTTTAAAGTAATTGATAAATGGAATAATCTTCCCGCGTCAGTCGTTAACTCTACCAGCGTTAATATGTTTAAGAACCGTTTAGATAGGCATTTTAAAAATATTAACGTTGTTTAAAATAAAAAAGCTCGTAGACTAAACTAACCCATTTTTTGTTATATTCTACCTACTTTTTTTTTTTTTTTTTTTTTTATCGTCTCTTTACTTGCATGTCTGTAACTCTCTTTATTTGCATGTCTGTAGTTTGCATGGTATGACAGTGAGTTAAGACTGTGTTTGCATGGTTTGTAAGCGTTCTTATTTTACTACTTTTCATCTTTCACCCCTCTCCTATTCTCTCCGACTATTTTTCCAACTTGTCGGCAGTGGCCGGCGGATGATGATGGGGAGTCTTTCTTTCTCTTTTTCCGAATGAATGTTAACCCACGAGTGATTGGTGTTGCTACCTACTTAACCCCTTATTCTCTTCTCTTTTAACCCCCTCCTCTTTCCTTTCTCTCGGGCTAACCTTAGAGTGGATCTTAGGGTCTTTGTTAGCCTTAGCTTCTGTAGATCTGTAGGTAATCTGGACGCGGAGGATGGTCTCTCGTCCAACTACCCTCCAAATCCAATGTCACTTAACTTTGCTGATTGACGGTAGGCGGTGTTACGACATTGATGTAGTCATCAAACTTTTATATCTAACTGCTTCAGATTCAGGACATTTGTTCTCTCATCATACTGCAGGATGAATGGAGATTTAGAGGTTTTAATGTCATCTACCAAGAGTTCATGAAAATAGGGTTCTGTAGCCTCAGAAACCATGTATGAAGCACTTAGAATTTTTTTTAAGTACAGCAGCTGAAAACAGTTTCAAAAATGTTTCCAATAAACTAAAGTGGGAGCACACCACTTTCATGGACCATATTAGCTCTGCTTTGGTAGCTCTATCTTTCTCAGATACATATGTGAAGGTTGCTTACTTGGAATCTAATTACCTACCGAAAGCAGGTAATGCTAAGTCATTTATGTTCCATATATAATGTCTTGCACAAATTTTTTTTGCGAGACTTTCCAGGGGTAGACTACAGAATTTGCCGAGATTCTGAACTGTCACAATTAATTGCCTTCCTACAGAATAAACAATAACCTTCAAATTTTGATGATGTATGTGCCTTACGCCATTTGTCAACAAGGTGATCAGCGTCATCTGTAACATTTAACCAGTCAGAACTAAATTGTGTCTCAGCCCCCCTAGATTTTTTTACTCAAGTTGTCCAGTCTGTGTGAAAAAAGTGTACTGTACTTTTCTGCAGAACCACCATATATACAGCTCTAACTACTAAGCAAACATCCGTGCAATTAATCCATCACCAGAAGCCCACAGTCCGAAGCGAAAGCTACTAACACTAATCAGTTCTTCCCTTTTGAGCGCACCTTACACGCTATCTGAAAGTACAGTATTAGGGAACAGTTGTTGACTCAAATCTAAAGTTGCATTTATTTTTACTAATGAAAATACCAGCTCCTTCCTGTGGCTATAGCTTCCAGACTAAAATACCTACACTGACAAGAAAATAAGTGATCAAATTAAATAAAATTAGAGTAAACACTTTGAAACAGATTCTGTCTTCAACAGAGTTTATGAAAACATTAGTAGAAAAAATAGCTATGGAGGCAACGGTCGCTAATCCTTTCAGAAAAATAAATATGATAGGAGTACTTATTAAACGTGTAAATTATGAAGTAATTTTGCACTTAATTAATGAAATAACTTGCGAGATAAGTTGAACAGAAGTATGAAGAACTAATAAGCTGGAAAGGAAAAGTGAGCAAAGTTATAAAGAGGAGAGCACTCAATTAAACAGGGTGGCGCAAAAGTCCACACACATTTCAGTGCAAAAATACATATTTGTATTGAAAAAGCAGTTCCGATGTGTCCTGACTTTTGCGCCACCCTGTATTTTTCCCCCTTTATTTTAGCGCCGATTTGTACCTAGGGAAAGTGGTACGTATCTCGGCGAGACAGTGGGTGGGTGGTGTCACTGGGTTGGATGTGGTAGACTAGGGGAGTAGCTAAGGTTCGGTTGCTAGAGAGGCGAAAGGAGGGGTATGAACTTAGATGCAATGAAGCAGATGGGAATGGGTAAGGAACAGGAAAATCGCTTCCACTGAAAAATGGGAGCCTTCGGCGAGTATGGATTGTAGACGCTCGGGTATGGAAATACTGGACAAGAAAGGGAAACACCTTCGACGAAGAGGGGACAGGTTCCGGCATTCAACCAGGTGTACAACGGTGATAGGAATGGCAGGTAGGGCAGAACTGGGTTGGCGATTTAGCCATAAGATGACAATGTGTAATGCGTGTGTATCCTAGGCGGAGACGGGCTAAAATCACTTCGTTATGGCGTGACCGGTGGAATGAGGTGGGCCAGTATCCTAGTTACGGTTTGATCTTGTGGAGTTTGTTGTGTGTGGCCTGGTCCCATTCCCGTTGCCAGATGGAGCGGAAGTGGGAGCAGAGTCGGGAAGAAGTCGGAGAAAGGGAGGGGCTGGGAGGAGGCCGGCAGTAAGCAGGGCGTCTTTGCCGTGCGGTCCGACTCCTCATTACCCTGGATGCCGACGTGTGCCGGGACCCAGCACAAGAAAAGTTGTTAAAAAGTGGAAGATTTGCTGGATGATGCGGACGGGCGGATTTGGGGGGGAGGGGGTAAATCTTTCGAGGGAGAGAAGCGCATTTTGGGAATCTGAATAAGTGACAAAAGTTTTGGTGTAATATTTTGTCTACACTTCGCAGCACTGATAAAGGTTTTTTTTGTCAGTCATCTGGTATTGGCCGGATATATCTCAGTTTTGAGATATAGAGAAAAGTGTTGTTGACTTTATAAAAGAAAAAAGGAATGAAGGGATGACCATTACGAGAGAAGCGATTTTATTAAAAGCAAAGGGAAGTTGCTCGAGAGAGGCGGGTGACGAATTGAAATTTTGTAGTTTTGTATCGTCTGAAAAAACTGCTGTGAAAACCGAGGCCTCGCGGGGCAGGCTGACGCCTCGAGAAAGCGGCTGGGACAGTATCACCGCTGAGGCGGCCGTACCAACTTCCGAGCGGGAACCATCTGTATAAATGGGGACAGTGTCCGAGTGTTGGGTTGCGTGTTCTTGGAAGTGTGACATATATGACGTAGCGATCGTGGTAGTCTTTGGTAGGGCACACATGTCCCTGCAAAACTTGATAGGGGTAGGAACCACAGAGGGTAAATGCTGTATGAGATGGGGATAACTAAGGGGGCGGGGGCATGTTGGAAAAGTCCAGGAAGAACCGGACCGCTTCAGTTCAATGCCAGCTCCGTCCCTGGGGTAGAAGTTCAGAAATCGCTGCGCATAGAAGCGAAGAGGGTAGTCTCTGTGCACGGAGGTATGTCCTCATGAGGAGCAGACCCCGTCGGAGGGCGAGAGGGAGGTAATTGCATCCCACTTGGAGGCTGGGGAAGAGTGGAAGGCAATGGTAGAGAGGCGGAGGCCCTATTAAGGACCGGGTCCAAGATATGGAGGCAGGCATTGGAAGCTGAACCGTATACAATACTGCCATAGTCCAGCAGCTTCGACTGGACCATGGAAGTGTAAAGGAGGAGAGAGCGTCGGTCTGCGCCTCGTGTGGTGTGGGAGAAGTGATCTAGGAGCGAGTGGACGTTGGAGGGACCGCTTCAGGTGTTTGAGATGGGGAACCCAGTTGAGCTGTCGGTCCAGTTATGCCCAGAAATCGCGTGGAGGGTACCACCTCAAGAGAATTGCCGTATAACGTGACAGAGGGGACGGGAAGGGTTGAGGGTCTTCTGCTGAAGAACATACACTTGGTCTTGGTGGGTGGAAAGCATTTTGAGACTGTGTTCATAACTATGGAAAAGCATAAAAGACTGAGGATGCTTCTCTGTGGAATTCCGTCCTCCTGCACGAAGGTGTATGAGAGGATTGGGTCCACCCGAACTCTAAAGGTTCGGGAGGAGGGGAAGCTCCTGATGAAGGTCGGTAGAGCTCCGACGAGACCCAGATTTTGGAGCTGACTGAGGATTATTTTCCGACGGGTGGTGTCGTAGGCCTTCTGGATGTCAAAAAAAATTGATAGAACGAGTTGTCCACTGTCGAAGGTATTCTGTGTCTCGGCTGAGAAGCAGGAGGTGATCAGTGTGTGGAGCGAAAATGTCTGAAGCCGGACTGGGTAGCCGGGAAGGAATCACTATTTTCAAAGAAGGATAGTCGCGTAGCGACCATTTTTTGTAAGACTTTGCAAGCACAACACGTTAGGGCGATTGGTCTGTAGTTTCTGGGGTCGAAGGAATCTTTGCCGGGTTTGGGGGTGGGGATTACGTGGGCCTCCCTCCACCGGAGAGGGGAAGGTGCCCTCTATCCATATGCGGTTGTATAGGTCTAGTAGGGAAATTTGTAAGGTAGGGTGGATGTGCTGAATCATGCTGTACGGGATACCATCCGGGCCGGGGCAAGGGAATCGTCGAGAGGCCAGTGCCGCCTGTAGTTTACGCATGGTGAATAACCAATTGCAGGCGTTGTCTTGGGGCTGTGAAGAGGAGCTATTGTTAGTGGTGGGTACGAGGGAACTGTCAGCGGAGTAGAAGCTAGGTGGTTTGTCACTGATTTGGGCTCGTATAGAAGTCCGTCGTTAGTCTGGAGGACCGGGGGTCGGGAGGGGGTATGTTGCCTCTCGACAGCCCGTACCTTCTTCCAGATGGTAGCCGAAGGTGTGAAGGTGATAACGCCGGACACAAAGGCACGCCAAGAAGCTCGTTGCGCTTTCTTCACTGTACGGCGGGCGATGGCCCTGGCCCGCTGCAACTCCGTGCGATGGATGGGGATTCGTGTAGGGTAGAAGCGTCGAGTAGCCTTCTTCTTGGCGCATATTGCCTCCGTGCACTCTGGGGTCCACCAAGGTACCCATCGGGTGCGGGGCTAGGCGGAGGATCGTGGGATGATGGTGCACGCAGCCGCTACAACGATCGATTCGAAGTATGCGAAGTGGTCAGTCGTAAGGGTTGTAGATGTATTGTCGTGGAAATAGGAACAGTTAGCTTTGGCAATAATCCATCTTTTCAGTAGCCGACACTCGAAAGAGAGCTCGGTCATGATAGTAATCAGGGTCGGGGCCATATAGGTGGAGGGTGTGTCTCCCCACAAGGGGTGGCGACTATTGAAATCGCCCAGTAATAGAAAGGGCCTGGGGAGTTATTTTACCACCACCACCAGACTTGATTGTGGGGAGGGAGGTATATTGAGCAGACGGTGTACTGTCTATCCAGGGAAAGCCGGGTAGCAATCACCTGTAACGGGGATCGGAGAGAGAGAGATTGTGGAAGGGGACTGCGTGGTGTACAAGAATAGCAGCCCCCCCTTCGAGTGCAGGTAGGTGATGGAGTATTGATATAGGAATATCCAGTAGGGTAGGGCATGGGCCTGGATCCCAAGATTAGCTTCCCAGACGGGAAGAGGCAATCAAGGAATTAAGACCTTCATAGTTCGCGAATATTCCTCTGCAGTTCCAGTGTACTATTGTAGTTTACGGAGGGTCTATTATTTGACGATGGGGGATGGGTAAAGGTGTAGGTGCTAGGGGGTTGAGGGTGTGAAGGGAGATCTGGGGTTCGCGAATGCGAAGGCTGGGTCAGGGGCATCTGGCTATCTGCCGTTCACCAGAGAAGGAATCGGTCGGCCAGTCGACCCCAGCGGGGACTGCGGGTTCGAGTCGGCTGAGCGAGACCGGAGGCGTGGATCACGGTAGCTAGGGGAACGTCGTGGGCTCAGACAGGGCCGGATTAAGCATTGTTAGGGCAGGGGGCAATGATATATTCGGGCCGGTGTCACTAGAAAAACACAATTCTTTACCTGATACATCATACATGAGTGATGTGATCAGCTGACTGGGATCGATCAACAGAAAACGAAACAAAAACAAAGATGTGATTACAGAAAATGTATACTTTGTTCACATAAATGGGATACTAAAGTAGGTTTTGTAGAAGCGGAATCTAGAATTCTTTTTTCCTCACGGTCGATCAATTATTTCAACGGTAGATTATAGCGTTTACATAGTTTCTTGGGGTCGGTCAGCATCTTGGGGCCGGGGGCAAATGCCCCCTTTGCCCCCATTATAATCCGCTACTGGGCTCAGAGGGTGAGTACTTTCCTGGTGAGCTTCTGTGTTCGGGCCAGGGAAGAGGGGGGGGGGGCTTCATTTTTCATAGCGGTACCTCCCAGCCTGTCTGTCGTCTCACGGCGGACTCTAGGTGGCGATAGGGAGTACCAGAAGCATCGGGCAGGTGGGAGGGAGGACGCGCTCAGGGTGGTGACAAGGAGGGGGCGGGGGGTGTTGAGGAGGCAGGTACTGTGGGGGTGGGAGAAGATGAACCAGTTTTCTCGTGGAGGGGTGGAAAAAAAATGGCACCAGGAGACAAGGGCAGATCCATAAGCGCATGGGCGTGGCCGAACTCCCCTTGGCCACACCACCCCAATCTACAAAGGAGGCAAAAGAAAGGAAGCCAAGAACTATAGACCCATATCTTTGACTTCCCATATTATTAAAATATTTGAGAAAGTCCTGAAAAGGCACATTGTCAGTTTTATAGAAAATGAACATCTCTTAGAAGACTTTCAACATGGCTTCAGACACAAGAGATCCTGCCTTACTGAACTTATAGACCATTGCAATACAATCCTACAATACTTGGGAGAAAACCACAATGTTGATGTCATCTATCTAGACTTTGCAAAAGCTTTGACAAGGTTGACCATGGTATACTATTCCATAAACTAAAAGAACTTGGTATTTGTGGAAAAGTAGGAAAATGGATCCATGCCTTTCTCTCTGATAAAAAACAAATAACAACTGTAAATGGAGCAAGATCTATAGAAAAAGAAGTGATTAGTGGAGTGCCGCAAGGCACAGTACTAGGACCAATTCTATTCATTATAATGCTAAACAATATAAACTGTAACCTAGGAAGCTCTCTCCTGTCATTCGCAGATGATACCAGAATACTAAGACCAATTACAGAAAAAGAAGACTGTGTAGAGCTACAAAAAGATCTACAAACTATATATGCATGGGCAGATGCAAACAATATGGCCTTCAATGAAGACAAATTTGAACTAATTAAGTATGGACCAAATAAATACCTGAAAGAACAATTCAACTACACTGGACCCACAGGAAAAGATATTGCACAAACTGATCATGTCAGGGATCTAGGGATTATATTATCTGAAGATGCAACATTCAACAGGCACATTGACAAAGTAACCTCATCATGCAAACAACTAATAGGATATATACTGAGGACATTCAGAACTAGGGACAGTATGACCATGCTTACCCTGTGGAAATCACTTGTCCTTCCACGCATTGACTACTGCTCTCAATTATGGTTTCCCCACAAACAGAATGAATTGCAAAAAATTGAGGGCCTACAAAGAACCTTTACCTCGTATATTAAACAACCTGATGGGCAACAGGTGAGTAAAAACAAATTAAACTACTGGGATAGGCTTAGAGGCCTCAACCTTTATTCCATAGAGAGAAGGTTTGAGAGATACATCATAATCTACACCTGGAAAATTCTGGAAGGGCTTTTAGTTGCCCCCAATACTGAACCAATTGTGCCCACCTTAACAAGAACTGGCAGAATGTGTAAAAAATATCACCTCCCACCAAACAGTCTGAGAAGGATTCAAACCCTTCAATATAATAGTATCTCTAGGCAGGGTTCTCGCCTGTTTAACTCCTTGCCTCAGTACCTTAGAGATATAAGTGCAGTCCCAGTAGATACTTTTAAAAAACACTTGGACATGTTTTTAGCCAACATACCCGACCAACCCACAGTGTCAGGGTATTCCTCTGCCAGACCAGCCCCCACAAATTCAATAGGGGACCAAATCGTATGGCAGGAGCAAGAGAAAAGAAGGGTGGCGACCCCGTCGTGGCCCCGCCTCAGGAGGCCCTGAGTGGACTTCGTGGGAGCAGCGCACCCTTGAGGCAGAAGCGCTTTAAGGTAAATTTAAGGTAAATGTAGATGCGTCAGTCCCGCATCCACTGGATCCTTTGGGGAGAGGATGCTGTCTCGATTGGATCTCGTCGTGGGAGGCAGGTCATGTAACTGCTACTATTGTCAGAGTCTGTGGGGGTAGATTGGAGGGACTTCTGTGGTGGGGTGATATGGTCCTCGTAGACGAAGTGGTGGGTGTAAGGGTCTGAGCCGTCTTCTTACAACTGGGGGAAGAGGGAGATGCTGTTGAAAGGACGGAGAGTCTGGCGATTCGCTCTGGCGTCTCCGCCTCTTCGGCTTACCCCGGGTAAGCTAGGTGCGTCGAGTGCTGGGAGGGCAAGGTTCGAGGTGGACGGGGCGTGGGTGTTCTTGTCCCAGATTCCTGGGGAATATTTAGTGGGTGAGGTGCGTGAAGAGGGATAGTGGGGAAACAGGAGGTGTTGAGTCCAGCGTAGGCTCCCTTTGGGAGGGATGGGAAGCAGTGGTCGAGAGGGTTTGGGCGGCATGCCGAGGTAACAGAGCCGAGGGCAGCGGCGTAAGACACCCCCGGCCTCACCTCCCGACTCCGCACCCTGTCTCGCGCCTCTCGAGGCAAAGTACTTCCTTCTCGAACTTGAGAAAAGGCATTCGCGGGACAAAGAGGGTTGTGCGCCTTCGCAATTGAAGCATTTCAGTGTTAGGGGCACCTGTCTGGGTGAGCAATTTCTCCGCAACGAACACACAGTTGGTGCGGGGCTGTATGGGCGGACAGTGAACTCGCACGACGTGCGATCTCCCATACCCCATACAATACGGTCGGGAGGGACTAAGGTATTTAAAGTAAGAAGTAGGCGCGGGGTGGGGGAGAGGGTGCGTCCCTGTCGGGATGTGAAGCGATGGACATTGGTGACACCCTGGGGTCCGAGGTCCTCCAGGAGCTCGTTCACTGTGATCGATAATAGGCGGGTGGCGTAAATAGTGCCCCGACTCTGGTTCAGGCGAGGGTGTGGGGAGATGGACACCGAGCATCCAAGGACCTCAGTGAGGTACAGTAGGGCTTTCGTCTCCGTGGCTGTGTGATTTTATGAGGAGGGAGCCATCCCTCTGTGGTCACACATCATAGCGGCTGGAGTCGCTGCGGGCTCGGATCGCCTGAAACGTCCGTTCGGAGTTGGTCGGAAGGGACCCAGAGGTAGGCCGGATCACTAGGAATTTGTGGATACTTGGAAGCGATAGAGACTAGAGAGGCTGTAAAATCGAAGTGGACTGGGATATCGAACGGTCGATAGGATGGATGTGAATGTCGATTTCCCCGTCCGCCGCGGGCATCTCTCCGTGGGGAGGCGACCCGATGGAGGGCGAGGGGGTGAATCCGGAGAGAGCAAGAAGCCAAAGTTTTGGAGGCTAGTCTCAGGTGGAACTTGACTTGCCTGAAGGCGGCTGGTGTATGTCCAAGGGCATGTTCAAGGTACATGCTGGGGTCGGTAACGGAAGAGGAGAGTGCAAGTGTTCCGCTGCCAGAGGAGGGGGGACGACCTCCTCAAGACGTGGTCTTCCAGTGGTAGAGGACTCAGGGGGGGGGGGTGGTTGCCTACCACCCGAGTTCTAGGACAAGAAGTAATGGTCTCCATATGCTAATAATGTTGTAGAAAACGGACCCAGGGGACGAGAAACTGCCTACCGGTGAGAAAGGGAGGCCGAGCGCAAACCGCAGGGGGCGGGTACCTCGTCCCCAGGGCACACACCGTCGGTTTAAAAACGTGGCTCCGTGATGCGAAAGTTTGCCCCCAAACGGCACAAAGACCCCAGCCCCCCAATCCCCCAGCCCGGACACCCAACCAGCCAACACTGACGCCCTAAGGGCGTCACCTCCGGCGGACAGCTCTGGAGACCCGTACTGGGAGCCAACGACTTGAGTGGCTCTTAGCCCACTCTCCCCAGTAGCCTGTCGGGCATGGGTGACCCCTCCGACGCAGCCCACCCACCAGGACAAGGTGGCCATCCTGTATACGAGTATAAACTATGTATAATTCGTATAATTCAATACTTTCTGACTGGATACTAAGAGGAATTACAAAAGCCTTTAAATACCAACAGTCAGTAACTCTGGATCTAGGTCAATTTGTCTCCAGGTACTCTCGTCACCGGTATAAAAATTTGAAGTTTTTGGTTGGTGTTGGTTATAAAAAAAAAAAAAAAAAAAGCATCTTAATATCCGTGTGCGTGTTTGTCCATTAACAATCAAGTTTATTGTCCTTACATACCGTAATTAGATTCAATTCTCTTGTGCCACGCTGTTTTCCTTTTCTGAGCTACAGGGTTTTGGAAACGGTAACCACACACCTGTTTTTTTTATTGTAACCTAACCTAATCATATAATTAACAAAAACATATAATGTATTAGATATTAGTATGGTGACAAAATTGACCGGTGACGAATTGACCGACCACCAGTTACTGTTACTCCATATGGGCTAATCTTTTCAAAACTTTGGTTACTGTCAGACATGGGGTCATTATCACTGCAATGGTAATTAATTATAATTAATCACAAATCTCTTGGAATGATAACACTGGTATGCATCAATTTTGTTGTCAAGGGTTTTGTAAGTGATTCTTATAGTTTTTTTTCTGCTGATTTCGAATCTGCAATCCGTTTTTCTCAATCAGCTCAGGTTATCCGGCTATGGCCTCATAAGTAAAATAGAATTTTTCGTGATTTTGTCAAAGCGGAATTGGAACAGTAACATCTATCATCACTTGTATAATATCTTTTTTTACTTTTCAGGCATATAGATAAAATATTTCATAATGAATAGAGCGTGTAAAAATGATCCCAATAGATTCTGCTACATATGTGGGACGGTTACCATGCCAAATAACCAGTCCCAAATCACTAAATTTGTCAAGACAATGTATAGAGCATACTTTGGAATTAAGCTAGGGGACCAGGACAAAAATTTCGCCCCTCATATGTGCTGCAAGACGTGCATTGAAAATTTGAGAAGATGGAGCAAAGGCAGAGCGAAATCTTTGCCTTTTGGAATTCCCATGATTTGGAGAGAAGGAAAGGATCACGTGACAGATTGCTATTTCTGCATGACAAACCTCCAAGGTGGGCTTAAAAATTTATTTTTCTTAAATATTTTGAAATCCTCGTATGAAACTTGACATAATATTCGCCATATATAGCATAATATTCACCATAATGGTAATCATACATTTACATATACATATTGTTATAGAAAATACATTTACACATACATATTGTTATACAAGTTACATTTACATATACAATGATTGTATATTTTCTTTCTTTTTCATTCATATTGTCCCCGAAGGGACAATATGAATAAAGAAAGAAAATATACAGACTCCATCGACCTATTTCATATCTTACAGACCGCAGCCTTCCATCACGAGCCGCCACTGTCTGAATGCTTCTTCTATTTCATATGCAAGTTTTATATCCATGTTTCTGTGTTTCTATTTTCAGGAGTTAACAAGAAGAATAAACACATTGTTGTATACCCTGACATTCCTTCTGCTATGAGACCTGTACCCCATGGTCCTGGAATTCCAATACCCGACCCACCTCAAACCCTGGACTTCGATGATTCTGATGATGAATCAATGACCAATGCCAATGACCAGTCCCAGTCGTATATACCTCAAAATACCGCTTCAAATGAGCAGAGGCCTCTCAACCAGGCCAAACTTAATGATCTTACCAGGGATTTAGGACTTTCCAAATTAGCTGCCGAGATCTTGGGCTCACGACTTCGAGAGGACAACTTGCTGGCTCCGGGAACAACATTCTCCTGGTATAGGAAACGAGAGGAAGAATTCCGCAAGTTTTTTGCAGTGCACGAAAATACCTCTTCCTTAGTGTACTGCTGCAATGTTGAGGGGCTAATCGAATCCTTGGGCCTGCCATATAACGCATCAGAATGGAGGCTATTTATAGACTCGTCTAAACGAAGTTTGAAAGCAGTACTTCTCAACATTGGGAATAGGGTTGCATCAGTCCCTGTAGCACATTCCGTACAACTTACTGAGAGCTACGATAACATGAAAATTTTACTGGATGCTCTCGTATACGACCAACATAACTGGAGGATCTGTGGAGATTTGAAGGTAATACTAATATCATAAGTAAACTATTGCTATTGACTATGTTGTTTTTCCAAAGGTTATTTGAGAGCGTATAAGAACACTTAACTTCCCCACAGAAGTGATACAGTCCAATGCATAGATTTTTTATCTGATAGAACAAATTCTCTAAATTCTTTAAATATTTTCATTTTTTTTCAGATTGTGGCATTTGTATTGGGAATGCAAGGGGGATACACGAAATACCCATGTTTCCTCTGCAAATGGGATAGCCGAGCGGATGAGAAGCACTATGCACAGCGTGAATGGGCATCCAGAGAGAATTTGAACCTGGGTCGCATAATGTCGTTTCAGTGCCACTTGTACCACCAACAAAAATTTTGCTCCCACCACTTCATATTAAGCTGGGCTTGATGAAAAATTTCATCAAATCAATGAATAAGGAGGATTCAGCATTCCGATATCTCGAGAGTAAATTTCCTCATATATCTGATGCTAAACTAAATGCTGGGGTTTTTGATGGTCCTCAAATTCGAACTTTGATCAAGGATACTCAGTTCGAAAACGCAATGACTCCAACTGAGAAGAATGCCTGGCAGGCATTCAAATCAGTTGTCACTGATTTTCTTGGCAAGCGTAGAAGTCCAGAATACGAGTCCGTTGTCGAAAACTTGATGGAAGCTTTCAAAGCTCATGGGTCGCGCATGTCCATAAAAATGCACTTTTTGTGGTCCCACTTGGACTATTTTCCTGAAAATTGCGGGGATTATAGTGAGGAACAGGGTGAACGATTTCACCAAGATATCAAAATAATGGAAGAGAGGTACCAGGGAAACTGGGATATCAATATGCTGGCGGACTATTGCTGGTGTTTGAAGCGAGACGTGCCCGAAGAAAAACACAGACGGAAAGCCAAAAAAACTTCATTCCTTCCTCAATAAACTTTTTTCCATATTCATTGTATGAATAAAAGTATTTATTCACACAATGTTTTCATTTTTCACGAGTGTTCTTATAATATTACTCGTGTCTACAGTGTTTAAGCTAAAAAAATCAATAAATTTGGGGATAAAATTGGACTTATAATAAATGGCCAATAGAGGAAAAACCTGACCTGATTGAGGAAAACCAATGTCATTTTCGAATTCAGCATGGTCGAATTATATAATATGAGTTGAAAAAACCCTCACAGCAGACAAAAGAATTTCATATGCATACCAGTGCATGACTCCAGATTTGAAAAAATTTACTGGAGCACAGCTCTGAATTTACTTTTTTTCCCCTTACACCACTAGATAGGTTAATGATAGTAAACTCTTGAATTGACGACATACCAATTACAAATTGTTTTAGCTAAACATAATACAATAATGTACAGTTTATAACTCACCTTAAGTTTATTTATTCATTGCAGCAGCAACAGTGGACGATGTTAGACCTTGCATGTAGGCATTTGTTGCTTTTTGCTTTATTAGATTTGGATGCAACACTTGAACTTGAAGGCATATTTTGACTCTTCTCTTTATTAACCACAACAGCTTGGTGAGTTTCTTTTGTTAGGCGCAAAATTGCATTCAATGTCTTCTGGATTTGGGAATTTTCAAATTCCTCTAAAGCAGTTTTGTTAGTCTGATGCGCAGATTCCTCACTTACCTTTTGTTTCTTAGGTGGAGGAGAAGCACTTTCTTCAGTCTGTGAAACATCGTGAAAAAGTTTCATTTTCTAGATTAGCAGTTGATGAAGTTGGTTCATTTTTCTGAGGTCTAGCACTAGCACATTTTGTGAACAAACTAAATGACTGCTTTGCCGTATCTCTTTGCTGCACTTCATCCTGGTATTTCTTTACTGCAATATCTAAGCTGTGGGCCCAAACTCTGGGACCTCTTGTATTGTAACAAATATTTTTTTTGGAATTAAAATGTTCCTCCCAGTTTTGCTTCTTTGAATATTTGTTCTTGCATTGACCACAAAAGTAACCCCTTTTAACACCCTTACTTTTCTCTCCAACTTCATCAATATTAGGATCCATTATTGATTATTGACTACCTGAAAAAATACAAAATAAGTAAAAGTTAGTAAATATAGTATGGTAAAAGTGAGTAAAAGTAAGTAAATATAGTACAATGAAAGTAAGTAAAAGTAAGTGCTTTAAACTTAGTAAAAGTAAGGAAGAGTAAGTAAAAGTAGGTAAGTTAAAGTAAGTAAAAGTAAGTTTAAACTTAACTAAACTTTTCAATTCTATAGTCATGGTGGATTAGTTAAAACCGCACAAGTAATTATCTGGCCAATTTATCAAACCTGGCCGAGATCAATGGAACATAGTCCAATCCTGATAATTTTATATTAAAAAAATATACATTTTAATAAAATTTTAATCATCAAAACATTGAAGCTTAGCAAAAAATAAAAATAATTGTTAAATATGGAATTACCAACTAAACTTAAAATAACTAAATTTGTAATTTAAAAAAATTGGTTTGTACAAGAACGTATACGCAAAAAAATTGCATAACGTCTAGCGGATGAACAAAACCCAAACCCAAATTTACTTTTTCTCATGGTCAAATTTACTGGAGCAATGCTCCCAAGATCCCAGGAATCTGGAGTCATGTACCAGTGTAATGTAATGAAAGAAATTTCGAGGCAATAATGGTAATGAAAGGTCTGTAATGAATCATTACATTTTCATTACAGTACAAGGAGTATCTTCATCAGAATCAGAGGTCCTCAGCTCAGTACCACAAGGAACAGTATTAGCTCCACTACTCTTCATAATCATGCTAACTGACATAGATGAGGACGTTAACAGAGACAGCACAGTAACATCCTTTGCGGATGACACAAAGATCAGTAGAAAAATAAGAAACCCAGAAGACATAGGATCTCTACAAACCGACATAAACAAAATCTACAAGTGGACTGAAGACAACAATATGAAGTTTAACACCGAGAAATTTCAGCTATTACGGTACGGAAAAAGAGAAGACCTAAAGTGCATGGAATATTATACCCCAAATGGACAGGAAATTCAGAGAAATTCCAGAGCAAAAGATTTAGGGGTTGTAATGACAGATGATGCGAAATTTGAAACACAAAATAAGATAGCAGTAAACAGAGCAAAGAGAATAACGGGTCAGATATTGAGAACTTTTAAACGAAGGGATAGGAATGTAATGATTCCTCTACTGAAAACCCTGATAATACCCAAATTAGAACACTGCTCGGTCCTAACTTCCCCATATAAAAAAGAAGACATTAGACAGCTGGAGGGGATCCAAAGAAGCTTCACAGCCAAGATCAATGGGTGCAAAGAACTAAATTACTGGGAAAGGTTACGAGAACTAGACCTATATTCACTGGAAAGAAGAGAGAGATACACCATTATTTACACTTGGAAAATAATGGAGAAACTAGTCCCTAATCTTACTCTGAATCCCATAACTCCCCAAACAACGATGGAAAGTAGAAGCGGTAGACTGTGTCGTATTCCAAAATTGAAGGCGAGACAGGGAACATCCTTAACCCTGAAAGAAAATAGTTTTGTAGTGAGAGGACCAAAACTGTTTAATCAGTTGCCCAAAGACCCAAGAAACACGAAGGGAGTTCCAGTGGAAATCTTCAAAAGAAGACTAGACGCCTGGCTCAGAACAATCCCCGATGAGCCGGGCGTACCTGGCTATGTGAGGTGGAGCGCGCAAGAATCCAACTCACTACTTCACCAGGCCAACTCGAGAGGAGGGGCGACAAGCTTGACCTTTGCGAAATGAGAAATCAACACGCGGAACCTTTGTAAGGTTGTAAGGTTGTAAGGTAAGGTAAGGTAAGGTATATATATATATATATATTATATATATATTATATATATATATATATATATATATTATCGTAAAGAACGACGCTTGTATAGGAGATATTCCGCGCAAGACGAGAAAGAGAAAACAACAAATGAAAAATGAAGTACCACCTGGGTTTGTCTTGCGCGGAATATCTCCTATACAAGCGTCGTTCTTTACGTTATTTATACTGCGTGTTCTTTGCAGTTGAATGTATATAATGTTACGGCAAGCGGGAGGTGCCCCCTTGGGGCATTGGTTTCTGCGAGTATGTAGAGGAATTACGGCATTTGGAAGAGTGGAGTCCATGGTGTAGTGGTTATCGCGTCTGACCGGCAATCGGAAGATCCCGGGTTCGATTCCCAGGTGGTACTTCATTTTTTCATTTGTTGTTTTCTCTTTCTCGTCTTGCGCGGAATATCTCCTATACAAGCGTCGTTCTTTACGTTATTTATACTGCGTGTTCTTTGCAGTTGAATGTATATAATGTTACGGCAAGCGGGAGGTGCCCCTTGGGGCATTGGTTTCTGCGAGTATGTAGAGGAATTACGGCATTTGGAAGAGTGGAGTCCATGGTGTAGTGGTTATCGCGTCTGACCGGCAATCGGAAGATCCCGGGTTCGATTCCCAGGTGGTACTTCATTTTTTCATTTGTTGTTTTCTCTTTCTCGTCTTGCGCGGAATATCTCCTATACAAGCGTCGTTCTTTACGTTATTTATACTGCGTGTTCTTTGCAGTTGAATGTATATAATGTTACGGCAAGCGGGAGGTGCCCCCTTGGGGCATTGGTTTCTGCGAGTATGTAGAGGAATTACGGCATTTGGAAGAGTGGAGTCCATGGTGTAGTGGTTATCGCGTCTGACCGGCAATCGGAGATCCGGGTTCGATTCCCAGGTGGTACTTCATTTTTTCATTTGTTGTTTTCTCTTTCTCGTCTTGCGCGGAATATCTCCTATACAAGCGTCGTTCTTTACGTTATTTATACTGCGTGTTCTTTGCAGTTGAATGTATATAATGTTACGGCAAGCGGGAGGTGCCCCTTGGGGCATTGGTTTCTGCGAGTATGTAGAGGAATTACGGCATTTGGAAGAGTGGAGTCCATGGTGTAGTGGTTATCGCGTCTGACCGGCAATCGGAAGATCCCGGGTTCGATTCCCAGGTGGTACTTCATTTTTTCATTTGTTGTTTTCTCTTTCTCGTCTTGCGCGGAATATCTCCTATACAAGCGTCGTTCTTTACGTTATTTATACTGCGTGTTCTTTGCAGTTGAATGTATATAATGTTACGGCAAGCGGGAGGTGCCCCCTTGGGGCATTGGTTTCTGCGAGTATGTAGAGGAATTACGGCATTTGGAAGAGTGGAGTCCATGGTGTAGTGGTTATCGCGTCTGACCGGCAATCGGAAGATCCCGGGTTCGATTCCCAGGTGGTACTTCATTTTTTCATTTGTTGTTTTCTCTTTCTCGTCTTGCGCGGAATATCTCCTATACAAGCGTCGTTCTTTACGTTATTTATACTGCGTGTTCTTTGCAGTTGAATGTATATATATATATATATATTATATATATATATATATATATATATATATATATATTATACTGTATATATATATATATATATGTAGCGGATCGACAAGAAATAGACCAGCAAATAGACAGAAATCCTTTACTTCCACGCTATCATCAAACAGCTTGGAAAACACACGTGGGCAAACAATGGAAAGTCTGTTTCTTCCCAAAAGGGGCGAAAGTAAGTCCTTATCAACGAAAGGACGCGCTCACAAAGCGTCTTAAGATTTGGTGCGAAGTCCTACGTCACAGGAACTACGTATAAAAGCGAGCACCCACTCTCACTCCTCCTCACTTCGTTAGCGCTTCCATTTCGTTAGACTACTCTGTACGATACCACCTCTTCAACCGCCTACCGGCTTCGGCCTGCTGCTTCCTTCAAGGCCTACAATTTATCATCAAGTAAGATCTACAGACCACCTGCAGAAGCAATCCTTCGAGGCCCAACCGGAATCGCGTCGGCCTTCAAGTTTCTCCACATTCCTCGATATATATTCAGCACCACAGGCCTACGCCTGCAAGATCATAAGGCCAGCCTGCATCTCGAGAAGTAACATCACCTCAGGCTTCCGAACGAAGCCTACATCCATCATCTCAAGAGGCTTAACGTACAACGACAACTCGAGTTTTCGGTAATAGATCTTTCTTCAACCCGCCTTCAAGAGTTTACATCGTCCTAAGATAAGTACCTCCTATTCTAAGTACTCGTGTGAAGCCTACATTAGCCTACCGCCGAACGGTAGGCTATACTCCCAAAGTGTGTAATCAAGCGTTCCAACTGACTCACGTGAAAGAACGCAGTAGGCCTGTCATCCAATTCAAGTGTCATTTCAATACCGTAATTCCGCGTATCATCCGTCATTATGTTCAATTCATATATTTGTGTGTTAACTAAATATTCTCTTGACGTAATCATTTAACATCACATAATGTTCTTATATATAAATGATATTTGTGCAAGCATTTCAATCCATTATTATTAGGCCGCATCAATTATTCTATGTGCATCCATGCAATCATTTAGCCTACTTAATCAGTGTCAAGTATTCCATTCAATGTACCAAACGCACGTGCATTCTTTATATCATTTACTAGGCCCATTCAATGTTCCATGTCGCATGGCATTTACATACCATCAATGAGTACATCATTTATTACGTGTCAATTAAGCTATTAACATTTCATCTTATTAGCTAAGTCTATGTCATAAGCATAACGTAAAACTACCAATTAATTACTGTAAATTCTTTGTTATATCACAGTGAATAAATAACGGCTTTATTTTCATAATAAACTACAAAACCCATAAGGTGTCTTTTATAACCTTAATATTAATTTGCTTGGGTGTAAACCAAGCTGGTGACCTCGCAGCCATTTCGGTCACTTCCAATAGTATGGTGGGCCTAATCAAATAACCACTTATTCCAATCGGTGATACTGTATGACATCATAAATTATTAACCCAGCCTTTCATTAATAAGCAATCAGTCATTGCATCAATTAATCATTGCATACAATTAAATCATTATCACCTTAAACGGCTAAAACTAGGTCCACTATATATATATACACACAAACTCAGAATGGTCTCCAGAGAATCTTGTATGTCAAACACAGACCGTGCATGGAACAAGGAACTCTTCTGGGAAATTACATTCACTATAGTTCATTTATCATTACTTATTCGAACTATAGTGGATGTAATGATCATAACAATGATAATGAAGGGCTTGTAATGATAATGTAATGATAATGAAACAAAAATGCTGTAATGGTAATGATAATGAAAACTTTCTGGTAATGATAATGATAAACCTCGTAATGACCCCGTGTCTGGTTACTGTTGCTGATGCTGTTACTGCTACTATTACTATTAGAGGCACACTGTTCCCAAGAGGGATGGCCACACCAGAAAGTGCAACATGTCACCACCTAAAGAAATCTAACCTCTCCTTCCTTAAATAGGATAACCATTGCAAAAGCTTCCTCATACATCTGTATCGCCACATAACTCCCCATTCTAACATTCAATCCTGTCTCACTGAAGTATTCTTCTGATCTTCCAAGAAAATATAATAATAATAATAATAATAATAATAATAATAATAATAATCCACTATCTTTCTCCTCTATCCCCCAACAAATCAATCTCAATTGCATTTTTGTCTAATTTTTTAAGGCAGCCACGAGCAATTATAAGTATTAGGAAATATTGGAGGGTTGGTATACTTCATGCCGAAAGACAGATGTTGATGTATATCAACACGCTTAAGTACCACAGCACTGCAGAAAAACAAAATAATAAAGATACGTAGAAGTCAACATTTCCTGCACAAAGTGATTGAAGGCTAAAAATATGGGAATAATTGTTAAATATAAAAGTTTTATGAATTCTATAAAAAGATCTTGAATGAACCCTATATAAAGAATTGATTTAAATCCACGAAATAAGGTTCTCTAGTTTAACGTACCCCAATGCTATTCGTTGTTCCTTCACAGAATCCTGCAGGAATTTAGTCTCCCACAGTCCAACGTTCATTGCCCCCCCTCCCCCCTCCCCAACACCAAGTAATTTCTGTTTTCGAATGGACGTAATAAACTGAAATTTTCCTATCTTCAGTAAGCTTTGAAGTTTCAATCTTATTTTCGCATTTTTCACAAATTTTGCAGCACCTTGTTTAGGAAACATTATCATAGCGCTATCTCGGTACTAAATTCTTGATGTTTAGTTTAATTATTCATATTGGGGGTAATTACCCCCAAAAGGGTCATTTGGGATATCCGGGGGGGTTAATGGAAGCGTACATATTTTATTTAAGAGTGGTGTTTAAAGACAATTGTATGATTATAAACTACTACTTTAACTTTTGGTTAATTTACGAGTCATTAGGGGTAACTGGGTGAGCGTCAATGCTTCGGGTGGGTACTGAGTAATGGAAGTAAGTGGGTTGAGAACCCCTGGTCTAGAACAATTAGCGTAAGAACATAATACGTTATTTCCCTATCTATCTGTACAGGATAATAGATAGGAGCTTTATGAACACCCTGTAACACTATTCAAAGTTCATGCGAGGCCCTCCGAGTTAGAAGTGGTTAAGCGACAAAAGTAAAAACGCCAGAAAACGCAGTTGAGTTGTACAAAATTTGAAAGAGTCAACTTTTGAAGATATTTCTTCGAAATACCTTCAAAAGTTGACACTTTCAAATTTGGTACAACTTTAACTATGTTTCCTGGCGTTTTTTACTTTACTTCGGAAGAAGTGGCTAAGCTACAAAAGTAAAAAACGCCAGGAAACATAGTTAAAGTTGTACCAAATTTGAAAGTGTCAACTTTTGAAGGTATTTCGAAGAAATATCTTCAAAAGTTGACTCTTTCAAATTTTGTACAACTCAACTGCGTTTTCTGGCGTTTTTACTTTTGTCGCTTAACCACTTCTTCCTCGGAGGGCCTCGCATGAACTTTGAATAGTGTTACAGGGTGTTCATAAAGCTCCTATCTATTATCCTGTACAGATAGATAGGGAAATAACGTATTATGTTCTTACGCTAATTGTTCTAGACCAGGGGTTCTCAACCCACTTACTTCCATTACTCAGTACCCACCCGAAGCATTGACGCTCACCCAGTTACCCCTAATGACTCGTAAATTAACCAAAAGTTAAAGTAGTAGTTTATAATCATACAATTGTCTTTAAACACTTTAACTATGTTTCCTGGCGTTTTTTACTTTTGTAGCTTAGCCACTTCTTCCGAGTGCCTCATATTTAGCAACGAGTTGTAATATATTCACAGCGTCCAATATAGAAGAATACGTACCAGTTCCATGGATAATAATTTAAAGCTTTCTTTCATGGACATTTCTTGCAATTGAAGCTCCAGTCTTTGTTCTTCTAATTCCCTCAGCATTTCGGCCCGAGTTGCAGCTTGCTCAATACTCATTTCCTGTCTTACTCTAAAAATAAAAGGTTATGAGAATCAAACTAAAAACAAAGCTCTCTAATTCATACACAATAATAAATGTTACAATTCGAAGATTCGCGTCTTAGTACTGAAGTATGTGTTTCATTTCATTTATCTGTATTGTCTTAGCAGTATCCCGAATTAAATTGGTTTTCAGAAAGCTTAGTAAAGGCATATTTGAGCGACTGACAGAATTTTATAAATAGTAGGGCCTTTTCATGATGATTCATGTTCACCTGAAACACGATTGATACACTAACAGCGTGGAAGGTCATTTCTCCACTTGGAGTTCAAAGTGCCCGAAGGGTGGAGCGCGAGTATTGACAGGGCGAGTGGCCGACCCAACCAACCCAAGAGCAGGAAGTGAACCCGGAGTCTTACCGCCCAGAGCCCGACACGATATCACTAAGCTACCAGGAGCTCTAGGTACACTAACACATTTTACAAATTTATATTGTAAATGGATAAAATCCTGTATTGCCCAGTATGTTATTCCTAAATTTAATCTGAAATTCATTTTAAATACCCAAAAAACTACAAGTCTCAGTGACGGAGCGTCTGGGCGAGCAGGTGGGGAAAGTGCCCCAGGGCCCGAGACGTTGAGTGTATAGACGTTGACTGTATACAGTCTTGGACTAATTTGCTTCAAAATGAAAGTCTACAAAAAGCCAGGATATTCATTCAATTTCATTGGCTGATGGAAAGAATCAGTCATATTGAAGCCAATTAATGAATGCTCACTGGCCACTGCTCATTACTTTCAGTGACTCGTATCTTTCACAGAGGAACTTAGTCCGAGACTGCTCATCTTTCATAACGTTTTCATGTGATTCTTACATATGATATATATCTTTATGTAATTATGATTGGCATTAAGTATATATGGTATACACTTTATTATGGTTTCAAGCGTAACATTGTTTACAAACACTTTTTCCATTTTTAAATTGCACAGACAAAAAATAAATTGTTATAAAATAGCAGTACGCACTATAATTGTGTATACGGGTAGTAAGGATGTATACAGTATATTATATACTGTACGTGTATGTATAATACACATGCGTTTGGGTTTTAAAATTATATTATCAAGGCGTGAAAAGCATATTCACAACCATAGGGTACCATATAAAATAAATAAAAGGTACAGTATAGAGTTAATTTTTTTGCTGTAATATATCAATTTATCATATTATTGACATATAGGGGCCAAGGGAGGGGGCCCGAGAAGAAAGCTTGCCCCATGGCCCGGGAGAACCACGCTCCGCCACTGACAAGACTGCAAATTTTCCTCAATGAATAAACGCATTTCTGGGACTTCTAATAGCGATGCATCGACACCAATGAGAATACACGAAATATTTTGCGTATTATCAACATACCTTTCTTCTTGTTCTTTCAGGAGTTCATCTCTGGCAAAAAGGAAATCAAATTTGTTTCCGAGACCTTTAATTCCTGAACACTTTTTCTTGGAACTAGTTGGGAAACAAACTCTGAAGAAATAAATGCCTGCCAAAACTATACGATCATTGTGGAAAACCTGAAGTGAGGAAAAATAGCTAGCTAGTCTTAATATGCAGAAAACAACAACTACACGATAAAAGTACAAAGTTTTTACCCAAACCGTCCAAGTGGGGAAAAAAAAAAAAAAAAAAAAATCCTTTAAAAAAAGCTACAAATTTAATATTTTATACGAGTAGAACTCTAAAGTTTTGAGGTTAAATAGTTTCTGAGATATTAAGACGCGAGAATAATTGCTAGAACTTTGCTATTAGATTAGATTGAACGAAGGTTCTGTGCAAAATAATATGGATACTCTATTTACCTTTTCTCTTCAGATAACTTTCCTATGAAATGTAACGACACAAAATTGAGAAATAAACACTCCAACGATGACACATACCTGAGTCGGGGTGGAGACTAGCTTCCCATTTACGTACGTCTCCGTCACTTTTCTTGGATGCAGCACTAATTTATCGCCTTCATACAAGATAGAGCTACCGGAAACAAAACCATTTAAGGTTATTTGAAAGCACTAATATGAACTTGCCTTAATGCATTCTAATTTTACTATAATTGGGAACAATATACAGTGTGTCCGTAAAGTCATGGTGGGATTTTAAATAGCTATATTATTGCAACGAAACATGATAATGAGATGAAAAAAAGGCAAATTGAAGAACAACTCTAAAAGAATAACTTTATTTAACGTAGTTCGATATGGGCTCCTCTGGTAGCCATGCAGACATCTAGGCGGTGATTCAATTCCAGCCACACACGCCCAAGAACATCAAGAGTGACGGATGCGATAGCTTCCGTGATTCGCTCGTGCAAGTGATGAACATCCCTAATGGGTACACTGTACACGCTTTGCTTGACGTAACCCCACAAATAAAAGTCCAAAGGTGTCAGATCCGGAGAGCGTGGAGGCCATGGCTTCCATCCTCCTCTTCCTATCCATCTCTGTGGAAATTTTTCATTAAGGAATTCTCGAACAACGTTGGCATAGTGCGGAGGAGCACCATCTTGCTGAAAGATGACATTATTGCCAATAAATTGGGGTACTGCAAAATGTTCCAACATAGCGAGGTAGTTGTGTGACGTCACAGTGGGTTCCGCGAAGAAAAATGGGCCAATCACTCGATCTCGTGCTAGAGCACACCACACATTAACTTTCGGGCTATTACGCTCATGTTCAACATAGGCATGTGGACAGCCTAGACTAACTACGAGATAAAGGTTAAGCTTAGCCTAGACTAACTACAAGATACAACTTTGAGAGTTGTTCTTAAATTTGGCATTGTTTCATCTCATTATTATGTTTCGTTGCAATAATATAGCTATTTAAAATCCCACCATGACTTTACGGACACACTGTATGTAGAGAGGTGATGCAAACCCACAAGGGTTCATTTCACGCGTTTAATTGTGAAATTCATCCCATGTAAAGAGGTGCTCGGAACGTTGCCTGGTGACGCAGGGACGAACCCTCCTTTGTGCTGCATATTCAATTTTACTCTCCATTTTAATATCAATGTGACTATGTTGTAGTTCTCTATATTATATTAAAGAAGTTTATTATAAAAACTGAAAAACTTAAAAGCAGCATACCGATTCTAAACAACATTTTCAAACTTCAGCTAAGGCATATTTTTGTAAGTGATGACTCTTATCTGAATATGGACTAGATTCACTGAGATTTTTCATATGTCATACATAAATGTCCCGAGTAAACAATTCAAGAATCGTTTTATCCTCATGCCCAAGGAAGTTACTATGGGCATAATTTGTACCACACACAAGGCTAATTCTCAACTGTGAACAACTCGATTTAGAGATTTCGAAGGAATTACCGAAGAACGGAGCTGCTGCTTCGAAAGTGATTGCCAATCTTGAGCCCAAGATACACACGTGAAAGTCTCGAAAAATAGTGGGAGATTCCGTTACAAATCGAAATTCGTAGGCACGTTTTCAATCTGCATTAATTAGCCATATCATTTGTTTTATTACTGCTCGGGCCTACTTTTTCAGGCCCGGCTCGGCCCGGCCCGCATTTGACACTGTCACCGACATTTTTTTTTTTTTTTTAATTTAGCGCCGATTCGTACCTAGTGAGTGGTACATATCTCGGCGAGGCAGTGGGTAGGTGATGTTACTGAGTTGGGGATGGTAGACTAGAGGGGTGAGTAAGGTTCAGTTGCTGGATAGTGGGTAGGAGAGGTATGGTCTTAGACACGATAAAGCAGATGGGAATGAGTGAGGAAAAGGAAAATCGCTTCAGCTGAAAAATGGGGGCCTTCGGCGAGTATGAATTGTAGACGTCCGGGTATAGGAATTTTGGTCAAGAGAGGGATATACCTGTGACGAAGAGCGGACAGGTTTGGGCATTCGACCAGGAGATGTACGACAGTGATAGCGGTATGGCAGTAGGACAGAACGGGGCAGGCGATTTAGCCATAAGGTGACCATGAGTAATGCGTGTGTGTCCTAGGCGGAGACGAGCTAGAATCACTTCTTTATGGCGGGAACGGTGGAATGAGGAGCCCCAGTACCCTAATTGCAGTTTGATCTTATGGAGTTTGTTTTGTGTGTCCCACTCCCGTTGCCAGATGGAGCGAAAGTGGGAGCGAAAGTGGGAGCGAAAGTGGGAGCGAAAGTGGGAGCGAAAGTGGGAGCGGAAAGTCGGGAAGAAGTCGGAGAAAGGGAGGGGCCGGGAGGAGGCCGGCAGTAAGCAGGCCGTCTTTGCGGTGCGGTCCGCCTCCTCGTTACCCTGGATGCCAATATGTGCCGGGACCCAGCAGAAGGCGATTGTCTTGTGTCGGAAGGGTGTTAAAAAGTGGGAGGTTTGCTGGATGGTACAGACGAGAAGGTGAGGGGGGTTTAATCTTTCTAGGGAGAGAAATGAGCTTTGGGAATCTGAATAAATGATGAAGGAGCTGGCAGAGTGGGTGAGGACAATGTCGAGGGCCTCCATAATCGCGAAGAGTTCTGCCGAGAAAACGGAGGTCTTGCGGGGCAGGCTGACGCCTCGAGAAAACCGCTGGACCAGTATCACCGCTGAGGCGGCGGTACCAGCCTCCGAGCGGGAACCACCTGTATAAATGGGGACTGTGTTCGGATGTTGGGTTGCGTGTTCTTGGAAGAGTGACCTGTATACCGTAGCGCTCGTAGTCGTCTTCGGTAGGGCACACAGGTCTCTGCAAAACTTGAAACTGACGGGGCGGTCATGTTGGAAAGGTCAAGGAAAGAGCGGACCGCTTCAGTGAAGTGCCAGCTCCGTCCCTAGGGTGGGAGTTCTGAAACCGCCGCGCATAAAAGCGAAGAGGGTAGTCTCTGCACGGAGATATGTCCTCATGAGAAGCAGACCCCCGTCGGAGGGCGAGGAGGAGGTAATTGCATTCCTCCACTTGAAGGCTGGAAGCTGGGGAAGAGCGCAAAGCACCGGTCCTCTATTAAGGACCGGGTCCAAGATACGGAGGCAGGCATTGGAGGCTGAACCGTATACTATACTGCCATAGTGGGAGAGGTGATCTGGGAGAGGTGATCTGGGAGAGGTGATCTAGGAGAGCGAGTGGACGTTCGACGGATTGCTTCAGGTGTTTGAGATGGGGAACTCAGTTGAGCCGTCGATCTAGTCACGCCCAGAAATCGCGTGGAGGGTACCACCTCAAGAGGATTGCCTATGACGTGACAGAGGGAACAGGAAGAGTTGCGGGTCTTCTGCTGAAGAGCATACACTCGGACTTAGGGTTGGAGAGGCGGAACCCCACCGACGTCGCCCACCTTTCCATCCGGTTGATGGCGAGCTGAATTTGTCGTTGAACGACAAACGGCTCCTGCCCTGCGAAGTAGATCGCAAGGTCATCCGCGTAGATGGAAGAACGGATGGTGGGTGGAAGGCATTTTGAGACTCTGTTCATGACGATTGAGAAGCATAGAACACTGAGGATGCTTCCCTGTGGGACCCCGTCCTCCTGCAGGAAGGTGTCAGAGAGAACTGAGCCCACCCGGACTTTAAAGGTTTGGGAGGAAAGGAAGCTCCTGATGAAGGTTGGCATGGCTCCGACGAGACCTAGATGTCGGAGCTGACTGAGGATCATCGCCCGACGGGTGTCATAGGCCTTCTGGATGTCAAAAAAAATTGATAGGACGAACTGTCCATTGTCGAAGGCATTCTGTATGTCTCGGCTGAGGAGCAGGAGGGGATCAGTGGTGGAGCGAAATTGTTTGAAGCCGGACTGGGTGGAAAGGAATTACTATTTTCCAGGGAGAACGATAGTCGCGTAGCGACCATTTTTTCGAAGACTTTGCAGGCACAACACGTTAGGGCAACTGGTCTGTAGTTTGTGGGATCGAGGTAATCTTTGCCGGGTTTGGGGATAGGGATTACGTAGGCCTCCCTCCACCGGGAGGGGAAGGCGCCCTCTACTCATATGCGGTTGTATAGGTCTAGTAGGGAAATTTGTAAGGTAGGGTGGATGTGCTGGATCATGCTGGAAGGGATAACATCCGGGCCCACCAAGACACTTCTCACCCTCTGAGCCCACGACGTTCTCCTAGCTGCCGTAATCCACGCCTCCGGTCTCGCTCGGCCGACTCGACCCAGCAACCTCCGCGGAGATCGACTGGCCGACCGATTCCTTCTCTGGTGAACGGCAGATAGCCAGCCATACTCCTGACCCCCAGATCTCCTTCAGACACCAACTTCCTAGACCCTACACCTTTACCCATCCCTCATCATCAAATAATGGATTCCCCGAAAACTACAATAGTACACTGGAACTGCAGAGGAATATTGCATACTTCGAGGCAATCGTTGTAGCGGCTGCGTGCGCTAGCATCCCACGATCCTCCACCTACCCCCACACCCGACGGGTGCCTTGGTGGACCCGAGAGTGCACGGAGGCCGTACGCGCCAAGAAGAAGGCTACTCGACGACGCTTCTACCATACGCAACTCCACATTCATCGCGCGGAGATGCAGCGGGCCAGGGCCATCGCCCGCCGTACAATGAAGACAGCGCGCCGAGCTTCTTGTCGTGCCTTTGTATCCGGCGTCACCACCACCACACCATGTCCCCTACCGACCCCTGGTCCTCCGGACTAACGACAGACTCCTATACGAGCCCAAATCAGTGGCAAACCACCTAGCTTCTACCTTCGCCGCCGTTTCTTCCTCTGCAGTTGGTTTCCTCGTATCCGCCCCCAACAATAGCTCCTCTTCTGTCCATAGACAGCACCTACAACCGGTTGTTCCCCATGCGTGAACTACAGGCGGCACGGGCATCTCGACGATCGCCCGTGCCGCCTGTAGTTCACGCATGGGAAACAACCGGTTGTAGGTGCTGTCTATGGACAGAAGAGGAGCTATTGTTGGGGGCGGATACGAGGAAACCAACTGCAGAGGAAGAAACGGCGGCGAAGGTAGAAGCTAGGTGGTTTGCCACTGATTTGGGCTCGTATAGGAGTCTATCGTTAGTCCGGAGGACCAGGGGTCGGTAGGGGACATGGTGTGGTGGTGGTGACGCCGGATACAAAGGCACGACAAGAAGCTCGGCGCGCTGTCTTCATTGTACGGCGGGCGATGGCCCTGGCCCGCTGCATCTCCGCGCGATGAATGTGGAGTTGCGTATGGTAGAAGCGTCGTCGAGTAGCCTTCTTCTTGGCGCGTACGGCCTGCGCGTACGGCCTCCGTGCACTCTCGGGTCCACCAAGGCACCCGTCGGGTGCGGGGGTAGGTGGAGGATCGTGGGATGCTAGCGCACGCAGCCGCTACAACGATTGCCTCGAAGTATGTAATGCACTCGTCGGAGGATGGGAAGTGGGCAGTCGTAAGGGTTGTATATGTATCGTCGTGGAAGCGGGACCAATTAGCTTTTGCAGTAATTCATTTTTCTGGTACCCGAACGGTCTGGTCGGGCCAATTGAGCGTGAGTTGAACAAAGAAATGGTCACTTCCATAGTCCTCTTGGAGGATTAGCCATGTGAAATCTAGGAGGGCATCGGTCGACACGAAGGACAGGTCTATACAGGATGGAGTGCAGGTGGTGGCATGGTAGAATGTAGGAGAGCCATCATTGAGGCACTCGAAGGAGAGCTCGGTCATGATATTAATCGGGGTTTGGGCCATATAGGTGGTGTCTCTCTCTCCCCACAAGGGGTGGCGACTATTGAAATCGCCCAGTAATAGAAAGGGACTGGGGAGTTGTTGCACCACCTCCACCAGGTCATCGTGGGAGACTTGAGCGTGGGGAGGGAAGTATATTGAACAGACGGTGTACTGTCTATCCAGGGAAAGCCGGGTAGCAATCACCTGTAACGGGGATCGGATAGGGAGATTGTGAAAGGGGACTGCGTGGTGTATGAAAATGGCAGTAGGGCAGGGCATGGGCCTGGTCCCCAGGATGAGCTCCTGGACACAGACACCGGACGGGAAGTGGCAATCAAGGAATTAAGGCCTTCGTAGTTCGCGAATATTCCTCTGTAGTTCTAGTGTACTATTGTAGTTTTCGGGGAATCCATTATTTGATGATGAGGGATGGGTAAAGGTGTAGGGTCTAGGAAGTTGGTGTGTGAAGGGAGATCTGGGGGTCAGGAGTATGACTGGCTATCTGCCGTTCACCAGAGAAGGAATCGGTCGGCCAGTCGATCTCCGCGGAGGTTGCTGGGTCGAGTCGGCCGAGCGAGACCGGAGGCGTGGATTACGGCAGCTAGGAGAACGTCGTGGGCTCAGAGGGTGAGAAGTGTCTTGGTGGGCTTCTGTGTTCGGGCCAGGAGGGGGCGCTTTATTTCCCAGAGTGGCACCTCCCCACCTGTCTGGGGTCTCACGGCGGACCCTGGGTGGTGATAGGGGGTATCAGAAGGACCGAGCAGGTGGGAGGGAGGACGTGCTCAGGGTGGCTAACAGGGAGGGGGAGGGGGATTTTGAGGGGGCAGGTACTGTGGGGGTGGAAGGAGATGAACCAGAGAGGTCTCGTAGAGGGGTGGAAAAAATGGCACCAGGAGGTAAGGGCAGGTCCATAAGACTCATGGCGCGGCCGAGCTCCCCTCGGCCACACCATGTAGCTGCGACAGAGCCGCATCCACTGGATCCTCAGGGGAGAGGATGTTGTCCAGATTGGATCTCGTCGTTGGAGGGGGGGGGGGGGGGGGGGGTCATGTAATTCGGCAACTATTGTCCGAGTCTCTGGGGGTAGATTGGTGGGACTTCTGCGGTGGGGTGGTATGGTCCTCGTAGACGAAGTGGGCGGTGTGAGGGTCCGAGCCGCCGTCTTAAATCTTGGGGAAAAGGGAGGCACATTTTGAAAGGCCGGAGGGTCTGCCGACTCACTCCGGCGTCTCTGCCTCGTCGACTTGCTCCTGGAGGTAGGTTCGAGCGTGTGCAGAGTGCTTGTTGGGGGGGGGGGGGGGGGACAGGGCCTGGGTGTCCTGGTCCCAGACTCCTCTGGAATCTGTGGCAGGTGAGGTGCGTGAAGAGAGGCTATGGTCGGGGGACAGGAGGTGGTCGGTTCCTGTAGGGACTCCCTTTGGGTGGGATGGGGAGCAGTGGTCGAGGGGGGTTTGAGCGGCAGGCCAGGGCGGCGTGCCGAAAGAACAGAGCCGAGGGCAGCGGCGTAAGATACGCCCGGCCTCACCTCCCGACTCCGCTACCTGCAGGCCTCTGACAGGCATTCGAGGGATGAAGAGGGGTGTGCGCCTTCACAATTGGAGCATTTGGGTGTGTTGGGGCACTTTTCTGGGTGAGCGATTTGTCCGCAACGAACACACAGTTGGTGCGGCTGCTGACAAACTGAGCTAACGTGTTCAAACTTGTTGCATTTAAAGCAACGGGTCGGGTCTGGAATGTATGGGCGGACAGAAAACTCGCATGACGGTCTCCCATACCCCATACAATACGGTCGGGAGGGACTAAGGTATTGAAGGTAAGAAGTAGACGCGGGGTGGTGGAGGGGGTACCTCCCTGTCGGGATGTGAAGCGATGGATCTTGGTGACACACTGGGGTGCGAGGTCCTCCAAGAGCTCGTTCACTGTGATCGACAATAGGTGGGTGGCGTAAATAGTGCCCTGACTCTGGTTCAGGCGAGGGTGTGGGGAAACGGACATCGAGCATCCAAGGACTTCTGTGAGGGAGAGTGGGGCTTTCGTCTCTGCGGCTGAGCGTGATTTTATGAGGAGGGAGCCATCCCTCTGCGGTCGTACATCATAGCGGCTGGAGTTGCTGCGGGCTCGGATCGCCTGAAACGTCCGTTCAGAGTTGGAAGGAAGGGATCCAGAGGTAGGCCAGATCACTTGCAATTTGTGGATACTTGGAAGGTATAGGGAGGCTGTAGAATCGAAGTGGACTGGGCTGTCCAACGGTCGATAGGATGGTCGTGAATGCCGACTTCCCCGTCCGCCGCGGGGCTCTCTCCGTGGGGAGGCGGGCCGACGGCGGGTGAAGGGGGGGCATTCGGGGAGAGGAAGAAGCCGGGTTTTGGAGGCAAGTCTTGGGTGGAACTCAACTTGCCCGAAGGCGGCTGAGGTGGACTTGGGCGAGACCCCTGCTCCAGAGGGTGTACGTCCAAAGGCATATTCAAGGTACAGGCTGGGGTCGGCAACGGTAAAGGAGAGTGCAAGTGTTCCGTTACCAGAGAGGGGTCAACTCCATCAGGGTGCAGTCTTCCAGTGGTGGAGGACTCGAGGGCTTGGTTGCCAAACATCCGAGTGTTGAGTAGTAGTAGTAGTAGTCCGAGTATGAGAAGTAGAAGTCTTAAGCGGAATAGAAGAAGCCATAGCAAAGAAAAAGAAGCTTCATCCCCCGCGCGCATCCAGCCACCACAGACTCCAATACGGGAAAAGCGAATCGTGCACACACTCGGTCCCACCGCCAATAGATGTCACGCAGGGGAGATACACCCATTCCCAGTCCCCGTGCCTAAAAGGGCGGCAAAAGGCAGCCACTCTCATCCAACGCGCGGTGAAAGATGGCAGGGACAGGGCTTGGGTTAAGAGCGACAAGGGTGAAGGACAACCACCTCCCTCACCCAAGGTCCCAAACAAAGCCAAATGCAGTGGAAAAAAAAAACCCACAGAGTTGGAGAAAGGAGGAAAAAGAAATACAAATTGGAGAGTAGGAGATCAGCCGGGTCCCGAAACGGGTCCAATGGTCCAAGAGGGCAGAGAAAGCTCTTACATCGAAGGAAGATGTATTCCCCAATTGGCCACAGAGGGACGCGTCCTATAGCTTCGGACAAAGCAAAGGGTGTGTCCCCGACCTGTAACACTATGCCATCTACAGTATTATACAAGCAGCAAGTATAAAATTAATGTTAGCAGCTTTTTTGTTTTAAATTTACAAATATTTTAAATTATTTTTTTTTTATCATTCACTACACATTTGAAAAAAGTTGAACCTGTACCCGCCCAGGACCGTAGCCAAACACCATATTTTCAGCCCATACTCGGCTAGTGTCCGTCGTGCTTTCAACAAGCCCGTTCATACCCAGCCCGAGGGTCGGGCCGGGCCGGGCTTGCAGTCCTACCCGTACAGGCCTCTACTCTGTACACGCCTTTGTGTACAGAGTACCCAAGAGAATCCCTCCTTTTACATTTTGTATGAGGGAGCAATCACTGCTGAATCCGTATTTACTATCAAGTAACGAGGGTTGTACTTACAAATGAACACGTACGCACTTTAAAAATTAGAAAAAATTTAAGACCATTCCCGGAGCAGTGCTTATTTGATGTAATGAATGCATTATTGCGAGTAGCCCTGCAATTAAGACTGAAGAAAATGAAGGTAGGGAGTGATCCATATAAAATTTCCACAAACGACTGCAAATCCAGTTCCCGAGGCAGCTTTGGAATCATTCGTGTAGGAGTTACTATAGGGCTGTCTTTGCATTATGTCAGTGTTTCCCAACCGGGATGCCGCGAAATTTTAGGAGAATGACAAAAATAGGTAATTGTGAATTAAAAAGTAACTGAAGTTCTCGAAATTTCAAAAGAAAAAATATTCAGGATTTATTACGGCCATACAGAAACTGTATAGGCCCAGTTTTGAAGTTACGTGGTGGTGATGAGATGAATGTTGAATAGGGGGATATTTGATTTGATTCACTGGGTTGTTTCTGCCATTTTACTTCTAGGTCATTTCATGCTGAAAGCCGGGAGAGTCGCGGGATTCAATACAGGCAACCTATAGTTTCTAACAGTACACCCGGGTCTCGAAGAAACAAAGGATCCTTTCAGTATGGCGGCTTAGTCATTTAAGAGAGAGAGCATCTCTCTCCCGACTGGGATGGGGAAGAATTTCAGTCTAATGCCAGAGTTTTCTAGACAATCCAACAGAATAAGTAATAGTGGGAGACGAAAATCCTATGGTGTCGCAAAAGAACAGATGACATTGGGGTACCTTGAGACAGAAAAAGTTGGAAACCACTCTACATTACCAAATATATATCATCTTAGAAGTTTGATGCCTAATAGAAAAATATTTGCTCCACACGGTGCTACGTTTTCATTATTACCCGTTTTCAGGTAACTAAGTTTTCAGCAATGAGATACCATTCGCTATCCACAAAGACTGGGCGTCGAGGGTGTTAAGACAAAGAGGAGGAATAAACTTCATTCCTATAGTGAAAAATTGGGAAGATAAGGATCTCTCTTTTCACCCCCACAACAGACGCGAGAGTATTTAACATACCTAACCTTTTCATACATCAAGTTCTAAGTATATGAAGCGGGGAATCGTGTTAGTTTTCGCTAAAGATAATTCAAAGATATTTATGTAGTAAATTAGTTTGCAGTCCGCTCGTTTAACGAAATAATGGGAGAAACTGCTGCTGGAAGTTTACTGAAAAGTACTACCAGCGTTTTTCCTGCGAAGAAACTGAATGAATGAATTACGGGTAATCTCTCTGGCGTCGCAATATCAGCGTCACTGACGCCCAATATACAAAAGTTAGGGATAAAAAACTTAAAACTAAGAGATGGATGACGAATGAAGGAATGAAACACTTCATTTTTAAAAACAAATACTACGAGTACAAAATGAGGGTTAAAAGAATTACAAAACAGAAACACCATCTACCCATTTCTTCTATAACCACCAATCAACAGAAGAAAAACGAGAACAACCATAATGACAAAATCAATGTCGGCAAATATTTTCAATAAATCATTTGTGAAGCGAGAAACATGCTCTGCTCTCCTAAAAGAATAACCAAACCCTAAACGAGTGTCTATGAATATAGTTTTCTGGCTAGGTTCTTTGTCGGTTTCCAAATACAATAAAGGGTGGGAGAAAAGTCTAAGTGTTTTATACATACAACCATTTAGTTAACATTATACGGATAAGCGTTCAAATGATGAAACGTATCAAAAAGTCTAAGAATTTTATTCGTACAAATATTTTGTTATATTGTAATTTAATCTTAGAGAGTTCTCCACCCGCTATGATACATTTGTGGATTCTCTCTCTTAAACTCTTTATTGTTCTTCTGAACATATCGAGTGGGATCCTTTTCAGTTGTTTATCTATTCTGCGGCCAAGGGCATTCACATGGGGTTAAATCGGGTGATCTGGCTGGCCATTCGATGGGACCTCGCTGCCCAAGCCATCTTCCTTCAAAGTTGGTATCCAGAATGTCACGGGCAGCTGCAGAGTAATGTGGCGGCGCTTCATCATGTTGATAAAGCCAATTCTTGCCAACGCCATTAGTAAACTGTGGCAAAACTTTGTTTCTCAATACCCGGCAAGAGCGTTTTCCATTCATCGTATCTCTCGATATGTCAAAGGAAACGAGTCCTGAATAACCAATGCACGCTCAAACTGTTAGTGTAGCAGTTTTAACGGGTTTACCCAATCATATTTTGGGATTTTTTTTCGCACAATAGTGAACATTGTGTTTGTTTCCTTTACTCGTTAAATCGAAGAACATTCATCTGAAAATATGATCTTTCCAAAAAAATCTGGATCACTGTTGAACTTGTCTCATTGTTTCAGCAAACTGCATCAGAATCGTCGTCGTATACGAGTTGAGAGTAAATGGGTTTGTAATCGTGGTGCCCCTATAATTCCAATATTTTTGCTACTGAAAATTTGGAAATATCTAATTCCTCTGCGACTTCTCTCGTTGAAGTTGTTGGATTGATTTGAAAACTGGCCAGGACATTTTTTTGTTGTTGTCTCCTGTCGCCGTTACTGGCCTTCCGCTTCTTGAACGATCTTTTACCAGGCTCCCCGTTTCCAAAAGTTTGAGCTTCTAGTATCGAAGTGTGATTATATTTGGTGGTGGCTCATTATATTTTTCTTGAAATAAACGCAAACTTCCTTCACAATTATTATTATTATAAGAAATAACCCACGATACAAGATACGCTTTTTCTTCATTGCTGTATTCCATCCTTACTGACATGGCGCTGACTGGGGCTAGGAGCTAGGGTCTTTCTGTTCTATCCTAGGGTCATTCCTGGCCTTGAATACTGAATAGTTGTTTTGTAAAGTATCGCATACACTGCAGTGATATTGGAATTTACTTATGAACAAATTATTTGTAGATATAAAATTCTTAAAGACTTCTCCCTCCACCCCGTATTTATCATTATTATTTTTCCTCTTGGTTCAGTAAATAGAATACCCAAGTAATGACTTCCTATTATATTTATAATTGAGGCAAAGTAATTTTTTTTATGTACGAAGGAGCAGCCAAGGGCAAGCGCCCGCAAAAAATGTCCCCCATGTAAGAAGCGCCGAAAACAAAGTCTCTGAGGCTCACTATGCCTATTTTATTTTTAAAGATTGTTTAGTGTGTAAAATGCATGTATGTGTAACGAAGAGTAGAGGGAGAAGTGTGCTTGAGAGCATGCTGGGCTGCTCACAGGGTAGATGACACGGAAAAAGATCAGCTAAAGAGGACAGTGACGGGAGAAAAGGGAGTTCCAGCACTCTGTCTCCTGCTGCCTAACGTCCTCCCCGGAGTACCTCCATGGTTAATTGGTGTCTACAACCTCCTCCTCCTCCTCTTCACTTACCAGTGAATGTCCGTCTCGTGAAGCCCTGAGAGGGTAACATCTGCATTGAACGTCCCAAAGGTAGTGGATCCCTTCTTCAAGCTGTAAAGGAGATTCTGCGAAAGCTGAGGGTCTTCGCATAAATTAACTAGAGTCGGTTCATTCTCTTCCAGTTTAAGAGCAAGCCCTCTCATTCTACATCTCTCCAAAGCTTCCTTCTTCCTCGATTCTGCCTCGAGCAGTTTATCTTCCCATAACCTGAAGAAGGAAAACGCCTCATTTATCATTCAATTAATACTTTACCCAAAAATTTTAAATAAAAGTAATAAACATTTGTTTTTTCTTATTTAATGTGATTCAAAACTATTACTTTAAAAGGTGATTCAACAACTGGGGTCTACTTACTTTGTCCTTTCCGAAAACTGTTCCTGTACCGCTCTCAGATTTTCTTTGAGAAAATTAATTTCGCGTTCTTTGGCGCGAATAATTTCTCTCTCTCTTTCTCTCCGTTCCTTCATTCGCTCTCTCTCTGATTCGCTTTCCTGATCTTCACTCCCTCCGTTTTCAGCCTCCTTCCCTTCCAACTTCGTTTCACCTTCAGAAAATACTTTCGGGGAGGAAACTTGTAGCGATCGAAGTCTCTCAACCTCAAGCTTCAAAGTCCTGAAATTAAAACGAGAGTTGTATCGCGCTTTATTTCAATGTTCCGCTTTAATTGCGGGGCTCGAAAAGTACTAAATCTGTATTTACTTTGATGATAAATATTCTGATCAGTTGTAATGAAAGCTTCGAATATTAAAATTTTTTTTTTGACAATTCCTCGTCCTTAGACGAGAGATATCGTTAAGGGTTTAATCTGGAAATGAAATTTACACGCGGTAAATTTGTGATAATGAGCAATTGAGCATGATGCAGGAACTCGCAACACACTCGAGATAAAACTATAAAATACAATATAATAATTTCGCTGTTAAAGTAAACGAGTCTACGAGAGTGGACCAGAAAGTAAAGTGAATATGGCAGTATTGATCCTAATTTGAGTAATTTTACTAACATTCGAACAAAAGTCTTAAGGTGTTCTAGTCTTGTATGGAAAACCAACGCTATTTTATACTAATCCTGTGTCATTATTTTCAATACACACCTATGTCCAAAAACTTACCATACAGCGCTTTCCACAATATTTTCTTACCTACTCTGGTACAAACTCGGAAAATTTAGACTAATTTGGTTTCGGTTAAAAAATGTAGTGAATTATCGATGGCCATCTGACCTCTTAGTTTAAATTCCGAAACATAAAGGAGAGGAACATCGATTTCATCTCCAATAAAGTAGTACTTTAGAGGTTGCTTTCTCTCTTTCGTAGCATCTAAAGTCATATGATGGGGGGAGTCAACCTCCAAATCTTATGATGTCTAAAATGAAGCAATCGTACAAATAGTTCAACGTACCGAATAATTTTCGACGTTGGATCTTCATTGATGCGATTCCAGTTAACGATTTTGCGTGCCTGCTGAGCGTAACGGAGAGTAGAGAGTGTCTCCTCCTGATGAATATTGCAAGGAGAGATGGTTGCCATCATGGTCGTCTTTGAATTACCACCCAGGGATTCCTGACGTCAAAGGAATAAAATTTCCACATTTTTAATTCAGCAAAACTAAATATTTTTGTTAAAACTCACCAAACGAACCCACTCACGAACGTACAGACTCTAGTCAGGGAACTCAGGATTTCTTAATGGGCTTTTATTTTTTATAGCTTTTAAAAAATGTTCTATCATTTCAAGAAAATTTCATTTAATGGCAAAAACATCAAAAAACTAACTGAAATCCGATAAAAAACTAATATATACAGCAGTGTACATATTTTTTTTATTACCAACTCTTTCAACCAAAACCTTTAAAACGAAAGGAAAACTAGTATAAGAAAGTCAAAACCAACAGCTTTGGTGCAGCAAAACAAAAAATAATAAATGTAAGTATAGTAGAGGGATGGACGGGACGCTCTACTGGCGATCTTCTTTCGGGATTTCGGTGAAACCTTTGTTATTGCGCAAGACACCAAATTTTTTGATAGAGACTGGCGCAAATCTTTAATTTCCAAATTGCCCCCCCTCCGGTTTCTATCCTTCTATCTGCGCTTTCATCCGTAATTTCTTTTCTGGCTGGTCGATAGCTGCGGTTGTAGATAGCCACTGTTCTCCTAAAGCTATTAACAGTGGCATTCCTCAGAGTTCTGTCCTGTCACCCACGCTCTTCCTTTTATTTATTAGTGATCTTTTATGTCCTATTTCCTGCCCTATCTACTCCTATGATGATGATTCCACCCTTCACTTCACCCACTTCACAAAATGTTGAGTTTGCTAAAATGAGGAATTTATTAACAATATAAAATATAAGTAGAAGTTTGACAAAAATGAAAAATATCAATTAGGTAGGATATGAATTCCAAGTCGGCCTCAAGTAAATTCCAGAAAAGAATACGTTACTTTTTGCACGTAAACACTCGAACAGATCTTAACACGATTTTACTGAAACACACGACGTTTTTTATTTAAATATTGAGGTTGCGAGAATACGTCACGTGATGCCACATCGTCAGTTCATCCAATTATGTATTCATAAATAGTCTTAATGTTCAAATAGTACTTGAATAAATACCAAAATCATTTAATATTGTCAAACAGGTTACACAATTAATTATTAAATAATATAAAACATTTAGGAATTTGGAAAACTCCTAAAATAGTTTAAATTTGTTTGCAAGTTCCAGGATCACGATACAGAAAGCCCGAAAAACATTCTGGTGGAAGACGCAATCATAGAAGAGAAACCAAGAACGAAACGAAACAAGAGAGCGCACAAGAATACCGGAGGAAAGTCGGTAACAGCCAAGCAAAGGGAGAAGAGTTGTGGAATAAGAGAAGAAAGGAGTAGAGCTAAATAATCAAACAGTTTCCTGAGCAATTCACGGGAATTTCCTAGAGAGCTAATGGACGCCGTCATCAAGGAGATATGGGTATGGTGGGTATGGTAAATTCTGGTTATCTTAGTAATATAAATCAAATCAGTGTTTAGAGAAGGGTCTGCCCAAGACCGAAAGGGGGACGTAAACTCAAGGCCTACTCTCGTATGAGATTGGTTTACCGTAGGTGCTGTTCTAACGCCGAAACGATACAAGTCATCCACGTATGCTGATGGGCCTAAGCCAACTCGGCTAAGAATCGGCTGGCTATGATTACCAATTTTGTAATCGTATGACCTAAGTGAAGTCCTCATTGTTATTTCACGGATCTAAACGAATGATATTTAAAATTAATGAATGGATAGAACCCTTCCAAAGCGTTCCTCTCAAGTCACTCCATGCTTCGCGTGGGGCGGCTATGGCACACCTAACATCCAACCTTTCTACTATCTCTGACTGGGACGGAGAAACACTGGCTTTCAATGCCTCAAAATCTCAGTTTCTCCATCTGTCTATTCGTCACAATCTTCCACGCAACTATTCCCTTATCTTCAACAATACACAACTCAGTCCTTCTTCTTCTTCTAACATTCTCGGTATTTCCCTTTCTCGTGATCTTTTCTGGAAAGATCACATATACTCTCTTTCCAAAACAGCTAAGAGGTTAGGTGCGCGATACCGCTTCCGCAGTTCCTCTACCCCGACTCAGTTGCTGTCTCTGGACAGGGGTCTCGTCTGCCCCCGTTTGGAGTACGCTTCTCACGTGTGGGGTGGCTCAACCCACACAACTCCACCTGACCGAGTGGAATCAAAGGTTTTTCGTCTCAATTCCCCGCCTCTGACTCAGTCTTCAATCACCCTCTCTCTGCCGCAATGTTGCCTCTCTCTCTTTTTACTGTCGTTATTGCAATGGACTCGGCTCTTCTGAACTCTGTGTGTGCCTCCCACTTTTAGGAGCGCATGTAGTACCAGACTTTCGACACATTCTCACCTTTTCTGTACAACTCTCTAACGCGACGGTTGATCGGTATTGTCAACCTTTCATCTACTCAATCGGTGAACTCTAACAACTTTCCTTAATCCATCTTTCTCCCTGTCTACGACCTCCAGTCTTTCAAACGCAGTGTCCAGTCACCTCGAAAACTTTCTCTTCTTCTTCTTCAATGGAAGGGGGGGGGGGGGACTGCGGGCATTCGTCCTTGGCCCCTCCCTTCTGAATTTTAAAAAAAAGCACTTACATTTCACCGATGTAGTAGGAAATTGTGAGAAGTAATGCCCATAAATTTTCTTCTCTCAAAAGGATAATTGTGATACTGCCAAAACAGTGATACAAATTCTGAAGACTAAACACAGACTTCTTCCTCAGGATTTTATTTATCATTATTTTTCGCTACATTCCGTTATTTATTATCTAACAATGCATTGCTTTTTCTAGTCATTATACTTTTTAAAAATATATTTGTGTGAAGTCCACTCAGATTATGTTCTCTAAACCTAACCTCTTATTTCATTGTCTGAACTTTTACAAATAATGTAAAAGTGAAAAACTGCGTTACTCATAAAATCAAAATCCAACTTTAGATTTGTTTTTTGGAAAATTCGAATGACCCTTATTTTGCGAGGGTATTCATATGATAAATGTAGAAGAGTAATTAAGTTTACGTAACGATATCCAGAATAATTCGATTAGTTTACCTTGAGAAGCCACGTGAGAGTGCTTTCTCTGTAGGGGATAAAAGCTTTCCTCTTCCCTCCACTTTCGGCCAAGGCAGTGATCACCTTCCCAAGAGTCAACAGAGATTTATTGATGCAGACGCCTTCCTGTTTGGGGTAGGGTAAATAAAATAGCGTAACTAAGTCTTTCTTAAGCAAAAGGCAATTAACATTTTGTTACTACGAACTAGGCCTCGAGATCACCACTTTTAATCTCCAAAATGAAAGACTAAACAAACTTTACAAAAAGAATAGACAATGATTGATTTTGATTCTTTCGAAATATCGAAGTTTGCCAATACAGTAATACCTTGAACATCGTTGTTTTGAACATCGTCGTTGCTATGCTCGCGACTAAGATTTACATCGTCTTGGTTTTGCTATTTCGTCGTCTTACGCCTGACAGAATCACCCTTCCCCCTTTTCATGTTTAATAAAAATTTTAAATTGAACAATAGAAATGTTTTGCTTAAAAATAATTTCCAATTTCATTTTTTCGTTCGTATTATAAATTTTCGTGTTTAAATAAAAGGTTGGAATTGAACAGTTTCTTACTGATGTTTTTCCTGTGATTGAGCTGTTAAAACGAGTGTATTTCTACTGTATTTGTAATGCAAAAATCCTGATTTTGACAAAAAAAACAAAAAACAGAACGGAACCTCTTATTTCCAATAGGTTACATTCCTTGAACATCGTTGTTTTGAATATCGTCGCCTTTTCCAGGAACGCGCTAGCGACGACGATGTTAGAGGTATTGCTGTATTTTAAAATAAATCCAATAATAATAATAGTAGTATGGGTTTATTTCCGAGTCCGTATAAAATTCGTCAGCGGTCCGAATTTGGACCGGGACTGGCTTATTGGTGACCCCAGCCCCAGAAAAACGTAATATTTTCAACTTTCTTCTTCACTTTTAATAGTTAAGACAATGAGGGAGGAAAGCGTGCCATATTCAAATTCCCAACCATACTACGATAAATTATATTAAAATACTTATTGATACGTAATTAAACTAATAAATTACTCTTAATCATCAACTGAAGAAAATAAAGTTTTTTACATTTGATTCCTTTGGAATTGGTATTTAATTAAATTGTATTTGAATATAATTTTAGAGCGCTTCACAATCTACATTAAAAATTAATCTTAGTATTCAACAGAATTCATAGGAGACCCTAAGACGGGAAAAAAGGGGTTTTTTATTGCTTCATCACTTTTACAGTTACATTTTCTTATCAACATTAAAAGTTTTCTTGATGGGTCAACTTTTTCTTTCGTAGGGGTGGTGGGGAACTAACTCCCCCTGCCCCGAGACACGTCGCGTCACTATACCTGCCATCCATTTTTTTTTACCTTTAGTCTGTCTCCTTCGGAGTGTGAAGCGGCCACACGCTCGCTACCAGCGAGGTCAACGATGTTTATAACGCTTCCAAGACTGTGTTCCATCTCTTCTCCCTCAATCGTCTCAATCTGGAGGAAAAACACATTTAATCTGCTTAATTTATCTCGATGCCTGTTTTAATTTTGTTCATCAGCTAAGGATTGGATTAGGTCAGATAATCATCATTAAATCAAATTTTATCTAAAAAAACAACAAAAAATAAAAAAATAAAAGATTGGAAATTTTTTTTATTTTCACCTCAGTTTGTCTAAGTTTAATTGAAAAAATTGAGTGAGATCTCGAAGATTTGTCATTCATTCCTGTAGCTGCAATTGAACGTTGTTTATTTCCAAGAATGATCCAAGTCTGAGGAATGAAAATCATAAATCAATCAAATCCGTTTACTATATGTATTGCTATAGATACAACATCCATAATTGTACGTATGACCGCCTCACATCATAAAATATTCTGTCAAATACGAGCACTGAATGAGAGATAGGTTTTACTCAAAACAGTTTCCCAAATGTGATACTTCAGATTTACAAAAATAAATAAAATCAATCCATCCACCCATCCACAAACTTACTTCCAGGTCCTCATAAGCAGTAACAAGGTGACACGAAGCCCCTACGACGTAAGGTCCGTGTTCAGGGTGTTCTCTAATCTTCAGGGGCTCCCTTTTCTCTCCAGGAATATTTGTACCAGCGACCCTCTGCTCCTCATCTTCAGTAGGAGGAGGGTTTTGCCAACCAACTAAATCATAAATCTTCTCATTATAGATTTCAATATAACTGATTTCTATCACCACTTTGCAATTTACGTCCTACGAAAATAAAGAATACTTTAAGCCACTCCATTAGGTACTTCGCACTCTTATCTCATTTCTTTATTTTTATGAAATACTACCTTCAGCTACGGCAGTGGTTCCTAACCTTTTTTTGGCTCAAGGCACCCCAATGCCATACGTTTTCCTTTCGCGGGACCATGGAGGATTTTCATCTCCCACTGTTCAATATCCAGTCCCTCACACACACACACACACACACACACACTTAACTTCAAACCGAGGCTATAGAGTTTTCGTATGAACGTAATAAATGGCGAATGTTTTGTTTGATTTTCAATTTGGATATCTTCAGTAACTTTTCAATGTTACTTTTGTCATTTCCACGAAATTTCGCGGCACCACACGCGCGGAAACACCGTTTTATGGGAAGATTCTTCGCAACTCTATATAAATTACTGTTGTGAGTGACAAACAGAATGAAAACAGACTAACCTCATCCGCATTTCTGCGGTGGATGATTTCGGCTTCCGTAAAGAGTTCTTGACAAAATCTCGGAATGATGCCGCTATTTCTGGGCATATTCGTCGCCTCCCCTTCTTCCACCTCCTCAGATTCGGCGTAATTGTCTTCCCCCATAATGCTATTTCAAAAACAAACGCGCCTTTCAGTATCATTGTATTTATCCTCGGCACTTTTGAGTGAATATTTTAAGCGCAAAGAGGATTCTATCAGTTTCAAATTTACGGGAAAGAGGAAATAATTTTAAAAATTATCTTTCATTTTCAAACCCGAAACAAAACATGGTAACAAAACTTAAGCATAAACACCATTGCATTTTGAGGCCCTTTCGCGACCATCGCTTAAAATTCAGTTTATTAACTTAATTTTTTCCCTTAAATGTTTAAAATATTCCAAAAATATTTTATTTTATTCGTTAAAGTCCGTATAATACCTAAGTACACTGTACTTCATACATACATCAATTACTTTATCAAAGAACCTATTTCCCTATTCTCTTTGAGGTGGGCACGATGCTCGAACTCGGGACTGAAAACAGTCAAATTAATTACACAGATATAAAGGGATCACCATTGACTGAGATTAAGGTACCATCACCCATCCTCTGGTATCCAGCGTTACCTTTCGTGACGAGGTTTGGGGGGTATATTGTACACCTTCAATGGTACATCAGGTAAAATCATCAATAGTCAATCGGATTGATCATGTGAGAAATTACTGTTGTACAATTAGATTGACTGAATCCATTTTTACAATGATCACGTTTCTTAAATTATTATTTATCCCGATTGCTCTAACTTTTTACAGTGAACTACAATTATGTCAAACAAGTGTCTCATATCCATACATCAGTGTTAGCATCAATTCACCTTCATGTCCAGCACCCGTGGCTTGGTGGTTAACACCGTTTTACTTTAAACAAAGTGAAGACATTGAGGTTGGGGGTCGACTCCCAAAGGTAATAATAATAATAATAATAATATTGTTGTTAGTGCAATGTGCCGCAATATGCCACACTGTACCAGTTTCTAGCTTTCGTCACTCGCTATTATTATTATATCTTCAAGTAAACCTTTTGCTGCATCTATACACTCATGCACTTTCTCCCTACCAGTTTTTATTGCACCCATGACTTGTATGTCATACTTCACTCTAATTCTAATTTCCAATGTACTTGTACCTCTTTTGTTAATCAACTACAACAAATATTTAAATTGCATCAACAGTACTTGTCACTGCTGTCCTTAGTTCATTCTTTGATTCACACCAGAAGCATCACATCATTAGCGTATGCCAAATGTGACAGCTGCCACTCATTCCATTTCAAATTCTGATTTATTCATCTTTAGCATTACAACTTTCATTTTGTGTAGTACCCTATCCACATACGCACTAAAGAGCCATGGAACCATCACACAGCCCTGTTATACTCCATCATTAATAATGAACCAGTTACTCAACTCACCCTTAACTTTTACAATTCTCAAATTCCCATATGAACACAACTAAAAAGAAATGAAAAATAACTAACGACTACTTAGTGTACACCTGACCAAGAGAGAGTCACCTTCAATGGCCCAGCATATGAAATGGGCAGGGTTTCTGACTGATTTTGACTGCCAAAAACGAGGTGGCCATGAAACTATATATTAGCCAAAGAAATACAACTACAAAAGTAAGTTGCAAATAACACAAATCATCAAAGCTTGATTGGGAAAAGGATACTTTAAAGATGCGCCTAATGGATTTTGAATCACATCTTTGCGATATGCGTGTAATACAAGGTGTACATAAAGTCAGGATCTATTTTTGTGAAGCACTTTGAAATTATATGGAATTCAATCATAAAATGATAAAGTGGTAACATTTATTAAATAATTAAGAGTAGGATTCGACGTGACGCCCATCAGTATCCCTGCACAGCTCAAATCGTTCCGCAGCATTTCTAAACACATCCTGGAGCATTTGCGGGGTTATGTTATCTGCAGCAGTTCGTATACGTAAGTTTTCAAGACTCGTAATCTTCGTCTGATAGACGTGCGATTTGATAAAGCCCCATGCAAAGAAATCTAAAGTGGTTAAATCTGGTGATCTCGCTGGCCAAGGCCCGTTGCTTCCGCGTCCGATCCAGCGATTTGGAAAACGTCCATTTAGATAATCCTGAACAATTTTGACATAGTGACAAGGAGCACCATCATGTTGATAGACGACGGGGATAGGATTGTTAGTACCGTCGTCTATCAACATGATGGTGCTCCTTGTCACTATGCCAAAATTGTTCAGGATTATCTAAATGGACGTTTTCCAAATCGCTGGATCGGACGCGGAAGCAACAGACCTTGGCCAGCGAGATCACCAGATTTAACCCCTTTAGATTTCTTTGCATGGGGCTTTATCAAATCGCACGTCTATCAGACGAAGATTACGAGTCTTGAAAACTTACGTACACGTATACGAACTGCTACAGATAACATAACCCCGCAAATGCTCCAGAATGTGTTTAGAAATGCTGCGGAACGATTTGAGCTGTGCAGGGATACTGATGGGCGTCACGTCGAATCCTACTCTTAATTATTTAATAAATGTTACCACTATCATTTTATGATTGAATTCCATATAATTTCCAAGTGCTTCACAAAAATAGATCCTGACTTTATGTACACCCTGGACTACTTATTACACGTTTCGCGTCAAAACTCTATCCTGCCCTTAGGTCACTTCTTACGCGAAGCGCGTCAAGTTGATCCGTGCCTCGTCACAGCTGACACAGGTAGGTGTGTCAAGACGACAATACTCGCAGAAATTTTGCATTTACTTTTGTCCAGATCGACTTGACGCGTTTCGCGTAAGAAGTGAACCAAGGGTAGGATAGAGTTTTGACGAGAAACGCGTAAGTAGTCCAGTGTTAAAACACTAGCTAGCCGCCTTTCATAAAGTGGACATCAAAAATTCCAAAGAAAAACTGGTCATATTTGCAGTTACACAAATATACCACATTAAACAGAACTATAAGGGGTCATTAATGGTGATAAGTCATATTTTGAGGAGATTCTATTTATAACACCAATAACAAACAAATTGGTAATTTTAGAACTGTTGTCCCAGAATCCTTAACGACGTACTCCAGTACTTACTCTTTACTATTACCATTTGGATCTACACCAACTCCCACCTATTATTATTTTAAATAAGGTGGGTCATAAGACTATTTCAACATCACATGAGCAAATTATGGATTCAAATATTGTAGTGTACATTCTCAATGAATAAATGTACATTCTCAATGAATAAAGGAAAAATAAAAAGGAATTTTAAAGCAGAAGTTGTAAATGTAATTAATATAGAACAATAGTTTTCTCGATAAATTTTGAAGAAGCTTTACTGAGTTACTGAACATGTAGAAAAAGTATTTTTAAAGATTTCTTTAAAAAGGATTTCGGAAGATTTCTTTACAAATATACTTCAGTTCCTTGAATATGTGGGTAATAATTTCCCTAATACCTTCTCATACTGATAACTTTAATTCAATATCAAATATTATAAACCCTCATGCCTCATATTATAAACCCATCGTTGCCTGTCAAAGCAGTACTTACACATACCTCCACGGATGGAAAACCTCACACTGCACATTATCTGGCAACCTCTGAAAGTATGGAGTATAGCGCGTAACTGCAATTATCGTGCAATCGTTATGATGATTTTGGCACAAAATTACTATTTGATTAAAGTATTTTGCACTTGTTTATTAATTATTATTAGTACCGAGTTCTTGTGAGCTACCTGAAGCAGCTCAGCAAGCGACACATTGCCCGCAAGTCAAGGGTTGAGGACTCCTGACCTACATCATATTTGTTTATCATTACATTTTGATAAACTGAATTGAGTCTTATTCCACCTGTAACAAGAGGGTACAGAAACTATAGCCTCAAATTTCCCAATAGAAATCAAGATCAATAAGAGAAGTCCACCCAAAAATATAAGAACCCGAGTTAGTGTCAATGAAATTATTACCTGATCAACATAAGCTCAACAAACCCCTTCTCCAAAAATTATAGCTAATCCATAAACTATATATACACACTGGAGATAGATACTTGTAGATAGACAAATAGATTAGATAGATAACAGTACATAATAGATTAAAATTGAAAAGGAAACTTGTAGCAAATGAAACTCTTCAATAAGCGAAGTTTCAGCTTAGGAGTAACTGAAAGGAATGATGTTTAACCCTTTGAGGACCAAGGGACATATTTGTTCCAACAGAAATAATAATATAAATTGTACAATGATGCAACGTTTCTACAAATACATTTTTTTTTCTTTTCTTTACCGCCGATTCGTACCTAAAGAAAGCGGTACATATCTCGGCGAGGCAGTGGGTGGGTGGTGTTACTGAGTTGGGGATGGTAGACTAGGGAGGTGAGAAAGGGTCAGTTGCTGGATAGTGGGTAGGAGGGGTATGGTCTTAGACACGATGGAGCAGATGGGAGTGAGTGAGGAAAATGAAAACCGCTTCCGCTGAAAAGTGGGGGCCTTCGGCGAGTATGGAGAGTAGACGGTCGGGTATGGGATTTTCGGACAAGAGAGGGAGGCACCTGCGACGAAGAGCAGACAGGTTTGGGCATTCAACCAGATTTAAGACAGTGATAGGGGCATGGCAGGTAGGGCAGAGGGGGGCTGGCGATTTAGCCATAAGGTGTCCATGAGTAATGCAGATGTGCCTAGGCGGAGAGGGGCTAAAATCGCTTCTTTATGGCGGGACCGGTGGAATGAGGAGGCCGAGTATCCTAATTGTGGTTTGATCTTGTGGAGTTTGTTTTATGTGGCCTGGTCTCATTCCCGTTGCCAGATGGAGCGGAAGTGGGAGCGGAGAGTTGGGAAGAAGTCGGAGAAAGGGAGGGGCCGGGAGGAGGCCGGCCGTCTTTGCCGTGCGGTCCGCCGCCTCGTTACCTTGGATGCCAACATGTGCCGGGACCCAGCAGAAGGCGATTGTCTTGTGTCGGAAGGCTGTTGAAAAGCGGCTGGGACAGTATCACCGCTGAGGAGGCCGCACCAGCCTCCGAGCATGAACCATCTGTATAAATGGGGACTGCGTTCAGGTGTTGGGTTGCGTGTTTTCGGAAGAGTGACCTGTATACCGTAGCGCTCGTGGTAGTCTTAGGTAGGGCACACAGGTCCCTGCAAAACTTGATAGGGGTGAAGAGCCAGGGGAGGTAGATGCTGTATGAAATGGGGATAACTGAGGGGGCGGGCATGTTGGAAAGGTCAAGGAAAGAGCGGACCGCTTCAGTGAAGTGCCAGCTCCGTACCTGGGGTGGGAGTTCAGAAACCGCCGCGCACAGAAGCGAAGGTAGCCAGCCTCTGTGCACGAAGGCATGTCCTCATGAGGAGCAGACCCCGTCGGAGGGCGAGAGGGAGGTAATTGCAATCCATTCGGAGACTGGAGGCTGGGGAAGAGCGGAAAGCACCGGTGGCGAGGCGGAGGCCTCTATTAAGGACCGGGTCCAAGATACGGAGGCAGGCATTGGAGGCTGAACCGTATACTACACTGCCATAGTCCAGCTTCGACTGCACCATGGAAGTGTAAAGGCGAAGGAGAGCGCGTCGGTCTGCGCCCCATGTGGCCATGTGGTGTGGGAGAGGTGATCTAGGAGAGCGAGTGGACGTTGGACGGATTGCTTCAGGTGTTTGAGATGGAGAATCCAGTTGAGCCGTCGGTCTAGTCACGCCCAGAAATCGCGTGGAGGGTACCACCTCAAGCGGACTGCCGTATATGTAACAGAGGGAACAGGAAGGGTTGCGGGTCTTCTTCTGCTGAAGAGCATATACTTAGACTTAGGGTGGAGAGGCGGAAACCCACCGACGTCGCCCACCTTTCCATCCGGTAGATGGCGAGCTGAATTTGCCGTTGAACAACGGACGGCTCCCGCCCTGCGAAGTAGATCGCAAGGTCATCCGCGTAGATGGAAGAACGGATGGTGGGTGGAAGGCATTTTGAGACTGTTCATGATGATGGAGAAGCGGTATCCGGAAAAATCATCGCCCACAATTCACCGTCCACAATTCATCGCCCACAAATCGTCACTCAGGATAATTCATCGCCTACGTATTATCGGGACTACCAAACTGTATGTATTTTTGCTCTCGTCATTTTCGTTTAAACTAACTTAAATATCACAACTTAACCTAACCATTCATCAAAGGCGTACAAGTTGACCCAATCTGGCATTCAATTAACCTAACAGGTTAATATTGGTTATTTCACCTAAATATCTTCTGATCTTTTCGTATTAGGCACTCACTATCACATTTTGGGCAAGTTAAGGATGAGAATAATGCCGAAATTGATAAAAACATCCAATGGTTTGTCTTCATCTAGTATTATCGGGAATGCCTACGAAAAACACATTTTCCGTTTTAAGCGGAAAAACAAAATAAAGCGAAAAATGCCCGGTTAGGTCAACTGAACGCCCTTGATGATTGGTTAGGTTAAGTTGTGATATTTTCGTTAGTTTAAATGAAAATGACGAGAGCAAAAATACATAATAAACAGTATATATATAAAATGTATATATGTATGTTCGGTGAATTGTGTTGCGGTGAAATGTATGAACGATGAATTGTGGCCGATTAACTTTCCTAAATCCTGGAGAAGCATAGAACATTGAGGATGCTTCCCTGTGGGACCCCGTCCTCCTGCAGGAAGGTGTCAGAGAAGGCTGAGCCCACCCGGACTTTAAAGGTTTGGGAGGAAAGGAAGCCCCTGATGAAGGTTGGCATGGCTCCGACGAGACCTAGATGTCGGTGCTGACTGAGAATCATCGCCCGACGGGTGGTGTCATAGGCCTTCTGGATGTCAAAAAAAATTGATAGGACGAAATGTCCATTGTCGAAGGCATTCTGTATGTCTCGGCTGAGGAGCAGGAGGGGATCAGTGGAGGAGCGAAATTGTCTTCCAAAGATTTTGCAGGCACAACACGTTAGGGCGATTGGTCTGTAGTTTGTGGGATCGAGGGAATCTTTGCCGGGTTTGGGGATAGGGATGACGTGGGCCTCCCTCGACCGGAGAGGGGAAGGTGCCCTCTATCCATATGCGGTTGTATAGGTCTAGTAGGGAAATTTGTAAGGTAGGGTGGATGTGCTGGATCATGCTGTACGGAATACCGTCCGGGCCGGGACAAAGGGATCGTCGAGAGGCCAGTGCCGCCTGTAGTTCAAGCATGGGGAACAACCGGTTGTAGGTGCTGTCTAGGGATGGAGAAAAGGAACTATTGTTTGGGGCGGGTACGTGGGAACTAACTGCGGAGGAAGAAACGGCGGCGAAAGTCGAAGCTAGGTGGTTTGCCACCGATTTGGGCTGGCATAGGAGTCCATCGTTAGTCCGGAGGACCGGGGGTCGGGAGAGGACATGTCGCCTCTCAACTCCCCGTACCTTCTTCCAGATTGTAGCCGAAGGTGTGATGGCGGTGACGCCGGACACAAAGGCACGCCAAGAAGCTCGGCGCGCTGTCTTCATTGTACAGCGGGCGATGGCCCTGGGCCGCTGCATCTCCGCGCGATGAATTGGGAGTCGCGTACGGTAGAGTAGCCTCCTTCTTGGCGCGTACGGCCTCCGCGCACTCCGGGGTCCACCAAGGCACCCGTCGGGCACGGGGGTAGGCGGAGGATCGTGGGATGTTAGTGCACGCAACCGCTACAACGACGGACTCAAAGTATGCGATGCACTCGTCGGAGGATGGGAAGTGGGCAGTCGTAAGGGTTGTATATGTATCGTTGCGGAAGCGGGACCAATTCACTTTGGTAGTAATCCACCTTTCCGGTACCCAAATGGTCTGGTCGGGCCAATTGAGCGTGAGTTGAACAAGGAAATGGTCACTTCCATAGACCTCTTGGAGGGCTTGCCATGTGAAATCTAGGAGGGCATCAGTCGAAACGAAGGACAGGTCTATGCAGAATGTAGGAAAGCAAGAATGTAGGAGAGCCATCATTGAGGCACTCGAAGGAGAGCTCGGTCATAACAGTAATCAAGGTTTGGGCCATATAGGTGGAGTGTGTGTCTCCCGACAAGGGGTGGCGACTATTGAAATCGCCCAGTAATAGAAAGGGCCTCGGGAGTAGTTGTACCACCTCCACCAGGTCATCGTGGGAGACTTGAGCGTGGGGGGGGAGGTATATTGAACAGACGGTGTACTGTCTATCCAGGTAAAGCCGGGTAGCAATCACCTGTAACGGGGACCGGATAGAAATATTATGGAAGGGGACTGCGTGGTGTATGAAAATGGCAGCCCCCCCCCCCTTCGAGTGCAGGTAGGAGACGGGGTGGCGATGTAGGAATATCCAGTAGGGCAGGGCATGGCCTCGTCCCCAGGATTAGCTCCTGGAGACAGACACGCACCGGACGGGAAGTGGCAATCATGGAAGTAAGGCCTTCGTAGTTCGCGAATATTCCTCTGCAGTTCCAGTGCACTATTGTAAGTTTTCGGAGGATCCATTAGTTGATGAAGGGGGATGGGTAAAGGCGTAGGTGCTAGGAGGTTGGAGTGTGAAGGGAGATCTGGGGTTCGCGAAGGTGAAAGGTGGGTCAGGAGCATGGCTGGCTATCTGCCGTTGACCAGAGAAGGAATCGGTCGGCCAGTCGATCTCCGCGGAGATTGCGGGGTCGAGTCGGCCGAGCGAGACTGGAGGCGTGGATTACGGCAGCTAGGAGAACGTCGTGGGCTCAGAGGGTGAGAAGTGTCTTGGTGGGCTTCTGTGTTCGGGCCAGGATGGGGCGCTTTACTTCCCAAAGTGGCACCTCCCCGCCTGTCTGGGGTCTCACGGCGGACCCTGGGTGGTGATAGGGGGTACCAGAAGGACCAAGCAGGTGGGAGGGAGGACGTGCTCAGGGTGTTTAACAAGGAGGGGGATGGGGATGTTGGAGGGGGCAGGTACTGTGGGGGTGGAAGGAGATGAACCAGAGTGGTCTCGTAGAGGGGTGGAAAAAATGGCACCAGGAGGCAAGGGCAGATCCATAAGATTCATGGGCGGGCCCGAGCTCCCCTCGGCCACACCGTGTAGCTGCGCCAAAGCCGCATCTACTGGATCCTCGGAGGAGAGGATGTTGTCCAGATTGGATCTCGTCGTGAGGGGGGGGTCATGTAATTCGGCAACTATTGTCAGAGTCTCTGGGGGTAGATTGGTGGGACTTCCGCGTGGGGAGATATGGTCCTTGTAGACGAAGTGGGCGGTGTGAGGGTCCGAGCCGTCTTCTTAGATCTAGGGGAAGAGGGAGAGACACGTTAAAAGGCCAGAGGGTCTGGCGACTCGTTCCGGCGTCTCCGCCTCGTCGGCTTGCTCCGGGCGGTAGGTTCGGGCGTGTGCAGTGTGTGCTGGGAGGGCAGGGTTCGAGGTGGATGGGGCCTGGGTGTCCTGGTCCCAGACTCCTGGGAAATCTGTGGCAGGCAACGTGCGTGAAAAGAAGGGATGGTGGAGGGACAGGAGGCCGTCGGGTCCTGCGAGGACTCCTTTTGGGAGGGATGGGGAGCAGTGGTCGAGGGAGGTTTCAGCGGCAGGCCAAGGCGGCGTGCCGAGATGATAGAGGGCAGCGGCGTAAGACACCTCCAGCCTCACTTCCCGACTCCGCACCCCGTCTCGCGCCTCTCGGCATTCGCGCGATGAAGAGGTGGGTGCGCCTTCACAATTGGAGCATTTGGGTGTGTTGGGGCACCTGTCAGGGTGAGCAATTTGTCCGCAAAGAACACACAATTGGTGCGGCTGCCGACAAACTGAGCTAACGTGTGCAAACTGGTTGCATTCAAAGCAACGGGTCGGGTATATATGGGCGGACAGAAAACTCGCATGACGTGCGGTCTCCCATACCCAACACAATACAATACGGTTAGGAGGGAGTAAGGTATTGAAGGTAAGAAGCAGACGCGGGGTGGTGGAGTGGGGTGCCTCCCTGTCGGGATGTGAAGCGATAGATCTTAGTGACACCCTCGGGTGCGAGGTCCTCCAGGAGCTCGTTCACTGCGATCGACAATAGGCGTGTGGCATAAATAGTGCCCTGACTCTGGTTCAGGCGAGGGTGTGGGGAAATGGACACCGAGCATCCAAGGACTTCTGTGAGGGAGAGTAGGGCTTTCGTCTCTGCGGCTGAGCGTGATTTTATGAGGAGGGAGCCATCCCTCTGTGGTCGTACATCATAGCGGCTGGAGTTGCTGTGGGTTCGGATCGCCTGGAACGTCCGTTCAGAGTTGGACGAAAGGGACCCAGAGGTAGGCACGATCACTAGGAATTTGTGGATACTTGGAAAGGATAGGGAGGCTGTAGAATCGAAGTGGAATGATATATCCAACGGTCGATAGGATGGCTGTGAATGCCGACTTCCCCGTCCGCCGCGGGGCTCTCTCCGTGGGGAGGTGGACCGACGGCGGGTGAGGGGGGGCATACGGGGAGAGCAAGAAGCCGGGTTTTGGGGGCAAGTCTTGAGTGAAACTTGACTTGCCCGAAGGCGGCTGGGGTGGGCTGGGGCGAGACCCCTGCTCCAGAGAGAGTACGTCCAAGGGCATATTCAAGGGACGGGCTGGGGTCGGCAACGGAAAAGGAGAGTGCAAGCGTTCCGTTTCCAGAGGGGGGTGTCAACCCCATCAGGATGTGGTGTTCCAGTGGTAGAGGACTCAAGGGCCTGGTTGCGCACCACCCGAGTCTTGATAGGAGTACTAGTCCGAGAATGAGAAGCAGTAGTCGTAAACCGAGGGGGAGAAGCCATAGCAAATAAAAAGAAGCTTCATCCCCCGCGCGCATCCAGCCACCACCGACTCCAACACGGGAAAGGGGAATCGTGGGCACACTCGGTCCCACCGCCAACACATGTCACGCAGGGAAGATACACCGGTACCCAGTCCCAGTGCCTAAAAGGCGGCCACTCTCATCCAATGCACGGTGAAAGATGGCAGGGACAGGGCTTGTGTTTGGTTAAAAAGCGACAAGGGTGAAGGACAACCACCTCCCACACCCAAGGGCCTGGAAAGAGTCGTCAAGGTCCAAAATAAAGCCAAATGCAGGGGAAAAAAAAGGCCAGAAAGAGTGGGTGAAAGGAGAAAAAGAAATAGAAGCAGATCAGCCGGGTCCCCAAACGGGTCCAATGGTCCACAAGGGCAGAGAAAACCCTTACACCGAAGAAAGATTCATTCCCACAGAGGGACGTGCCCTATCGCTTCGGACTAAGCAAAGGGTTCTACAAATGCATTTACATGTTTATATAGGTATCGTTTAGTTGTCGGAAAATTAACCCAAAAATGGGTCATTTAAGTGAATATAGTTACTAATATAGCTAATTGTAAATAACAAAAAAACTTACACTTTTAAGTTCAAAGAAACGTATACTGGTCGTCAAAGGGTTAATGAGAAAGGGACATTAGGTACTGCATTTCAATACTCCAAGTATTCCTGCCTTTAGTAAAGAAGAATGTCACAAACGATATACTAAACGTCTAAATAGCCGAAATGATTCTGGAAATTCCCTTACTAGCCAGACAAAAATGACAGAAGCGAGTCAGCAAGTGGGAGCCTTGAGAACAGTAAGTAGCAATAACGCAGCAACCAAACCAATCTCGCGCTAATTACTTACCAATAACTCTTTCCTGATCCAGTCTGGCCATAAGCGAACAGACAAACATTGTAGCCTTCATACGCATGAACTAAGAGAGGTTTTGCCATGCTGGTGTACACCCGCTCTTGTGAAGCATAATTTGCATGGAAAGGATCACATGACCAGAAACACTGATCATAAGTGAAAGAATTAACATTTCCATTTTCGCAATGCACAACAACTTCATTATCTTCTATGGAAATTATATTTCGGATGTTGGGATTTTTTAACTCTCTGAAATAATGTTAACATTTAACACACTAAATAGGTAACTAACTTCAAAATGCAGCAGTGAGGACAAAGTAGCCATATCAGTTCTCTCAAGTCATAAATGATATAAGCAATAAATTTTAAGTATGCTTACATAGCTATTAAATATTTAAACCAGTTACAACTTGAAAAAGGAAGAAATTTTTCACTACAAATGAATAATGATAAGTCAATAATATGGCTTCCAAAATACAATGATATTTTATCGAGTATAAACCGAGATTTAAGAAATCTTTGTCTATTTTTCTCAATAAATGATAAACAGAATAACAGGATAAAAATACTCATCAGTTTACCTGCTAATGATTGGCCTAACCCTTACACCAACTGACACTGTACTGGACTCCTCATCTTTTTGCTCCAAATCATAGAAATTCCACGAACTGGTATGAACACCAAATTTCCTAATGCTGTTCAAATCTGATTGTATCGTTGGTGTGCTCTGAAGTTTGAAGATTTTTAAAAGATGCAATTAAAAATATTAAAATTATTTTATTACAAGTAAAAATTTATGTAAATTTTTTAAAGTAAATATAGTCTTATTGAAGTCCTTTAATTTCATAGATTTGGTACATTGGCGTAAACTGAGGCTTTCAAAAGGAGGGTACCAATGTTGTGGGCTGAAATATATACACAGTGGCATTCATACATATTCATACAGAGAAATATTTCAGATATATTCATCCTTATCTTTTGTGCTATGCATAGTATAATTATGAAAAGTTTACCATTAATTTGGAAAAATTTAACAAATAAAAAATTAGTTTAACTCCAACATATAATGTAAACATCAAAGAATTTGAGGAAAATAAAAAAAAAGTTGGAATGTAAAAATTTTCGTACATTTATTTACAAAATTATTTAAGACTGTGTCCACCTCAGGCTTGAAGAATTTAAAATTATCGTCAGTAATAAGCTGTGTATTGATTAAAGACTGTTGGCAATTCTGAATTCTAGAATTTTCTGTGAATGTTCATGGAAGGCGGATGACTGTACAAATCACTAGTAAGCAATGGGTCATTGTGGTAAAGCAGTCTACAGGTCTTAAGAGATCTGTTATTGCTGCACACGAGTCTGGAAAGGGTTATAGAAGATAGAAAATTTTTTAATTCCATTTATGACAGTTGGAAATGGAAAGGCTTTGGAACAATCAAAACTCGATCAATTGAAAGAATGGCTGCTGCAAACCCACAAGCGACTGCAAGTGATATTTGTCAAACATTAAGACAAAGATCAATGCCCATACCTTTACTGTACGTCGTACATTGAAAAAAAGAATGGTCTGCATCTGCATGGAAGAGTTGCACAAAGAAAACCTCAGCTACGAAAAGCCCACAAAGAAGCTAGTTTGAAGTATGCCAAGGATCATTAAAATGATGGATTTGCATCCTAGAAGAAAGTTCTTTGGACAGACAAGACCAAAATTTAATTATTTGGGAACAACGAGTAATGGTATGTTTGAGGAAAATCAAATACTGCATTCAAGGGAAAAAACATCCTTCCTACAGCTAAAGATGGTGGGGGTAGTTTGCTTCTTTGGGAATGCTTTGGTGCTTCTAGTCCAGGAAAGCTTGAAATCATCAGTGAAATCTTAAATTCAAATAAATACCAGGAAATTTGAGGAAAAAGTATTGCCTTCAATTTGGGAGTTACGAATGGGTTGCGAATGGGTTGCAGTTGGGTACTGCAAAAAGATATGTAATGATCTAAAGCATAAAAGTAAGAGCACCATGAAATGGCCTCAACAAAAGAATTTCAAGCTTCTTGAGTGGCCGTCAAAGTCCAGATCTCAATTTAATTGAGGATTTATGGTTTGATTTGAAAAAAGCTATCTGCAAGAGAAAACCTTCAAATCTGAATAAATGGCAACAATTTCCTTTTGAAGAATGGGCTAAAATTTCTACTGAGATATGTCGAAACCTTGTTGAAAAATACCCAGAATGAATTGGTGAAGTCCTTCAAGCAAAAGATGGATGCATAAAGTATTAGCAATATAATTTTTTAAGTAAACGTATATATATATATATACGTATATATACGTATATATATATATATATAATACGTATATATACGTATATATACGTATATATATATATATATATATAATATATATATATATATATTACATATTCACACACACATATATATATATATTACATATATTTATTTATATATATATTTACATATATTCATATACAGGGTGGGCGGAAAGTAGCTCCCTAATTTAAATTACATATAAATTATGTATAAATTGTGATTGTATTGTTATATTGTTATGGTGTGTTCTCTAAAGTGGTACATTTGTAACGGTAATCTTTTTTTCTCTAAAGTGTTCTCTAAAGTGGTACAATTGTAACGTTCATTTTTTTTTTTCATTTCAGATTGAAGGGTAACATGGCTGAGCGTTTAACACTGCAGGAGCGTGCCCAGTTGGCGGCAAGGTACGAAGTTTGGCAATCTGTCGTTCGAGTTCAAAGATGGTGGCGGGCCATTCACGGACCACGTGCCCAAGTGGACCCGAAAACAATCAAGAACTGCCACTCGAAGCTCATGACCACGGGGTCTGTGGCAGATGTTCGAAGATGTGGTCGCCTTTCGACATCCAGGGCCCAGGAGACGGTGCAGGCAGTTCAGGAAATGTTCGCACGGAGTCCACGAAAGTCAACTCGCCAGGCAGCTCGGGAAAGTGGACTCTCCCGCTACTCAGTGCGAACTGTGCTGAAGAAGGAGCTGAACTGGCGTGCGTGGAAGCCGCATTACTGCCAATCTCTCTCGGACGAGGACTGCGACATTCGCATGGAGTTCGGGGAAATCATGCTGGCTTGGCATGAAGACTGGCCCCATCTCTTCCGCAACATCATCTGGAGCGACGAGGCGGTGTTCCACGTCGGAGGCTTTGTCAACCGCCACAATTGCCACTACTGGGCAGGAGAGGATCCCATGGTTACCGCTGAAAAACGGCAGAATCGGTTCAGTGTAACGGTGTGGTGTGGTATGACCTCAGATCAGGTTGTGGGCCCGTTCCTTCTGCGCAACACCATGAATGCTGAGCGGTACCTTGCTATGTTGCGAAACGAGGTCTGGCCGGTTGTCAGCACATGGGAGAACATCGACGATCTGATATTTATGCAAGATGGCGCCCCTCCGCACTTCGCTCTTGTTGTCCGTGAGTGGCTGGATGCCCACTTCCCTGGGCGTTGGATGGGTCGTCGTGGTCCACATCAATGGCCAGCCAGGAGCCCCGACTTGACACCGTGCGACTTCTTTCTTTGGGGGTGGGTAAAGGAAGAAGTCTACCGCACCAAACCGAGGACATTGGAAGAACTGGAGGACCGAATTCGGGAAGTCATGTCCTCCATCCCGCCGGAGTTCCTGCTAAAGTCAGTGGACGCCATTCCTGGGCGGCTCCAGAAGCGGGTGGAAAGAGTTGGAGCCACATTGAATTTTAGAGAAAACCTACCATGTATGCCTACCTTTTCATATTATTTCTTCTGAAATAAATGGATAATATACGTATTTTTTCACCAATCCAAAATAGGGAGCTACTTTCCGCCCACCCGTATATATATATATTATATATATATATATATATATATATAATATATATATATATATATATATATATATTATATATAATATATATATATATGAAAAATTATTTCACGAAAGTGACACGTGAAAAGTATTTATGATGAATAAAACCACGAAGGAAAAAGAAACACAAAGGGGTGCTCAAGCGCTTTCGTCTAATGACATCCTCAGGAACACTGGAGTGAAAGGACAGATCAAGGCAATATATAGGTTACAAAAATAAACTACATACATACACATTCACATATATATACATATATATATATATACATATATATATATAAATATATACATATATATAGTAAGCATAGAAAAAATTGTGGGAGGAGCCAACATTTATATGGTCACAGAAGAATAAAGAAATAAAAATAAATATAAATATAAATTGAGAAAAAATTAATTACAAAATAGTGCCTTAGTGATATATATGTCACAGCCTAAATAATCATAAAGAAATAAACAGGCAAATAAAAAAAAAAACCCATAAATACATATACATACATATATATATATATATACATATATATACACATATATATATATATATATATATATATAAAGACACTTTTAGCACTTTGGCCGACCTTCCATATAAATTCAAATGGCTTTTTTATGGAACAGGTCACAAAAGAATAAAGAAATAAAAATAAATATAAATATTGTAAGTGGAGTCTACCAATTCAAGCTCAAGAGGGAGGTTTTTACAATCGATTTAATAGATGCTGCCAAATTGATATATATGTCACATTATTAAAAAATAAAAATTGAAAGATAAATTTTAAGAGAGGCACACCAATTTATAAGGGAAAAATTACCACATATGCATTTATAGTCACAAACGAATACAAAAGTACAAGTAAATATAAATTGGAAAACAAAATGATCCCTAGATGATATATAAAGAACAATAAAATATATATACAACATATTTACGGTATATATACGAAATATAAACGCAATATATACAGAATATATATATATATATGCATAAGGGAAAAAAAAAAAATTACCAAATTTGTTTTTATAATTATTGTCTGAGAAAACGGTAGGTCGCAAAAGAATAAAGAAATAAAAATAAATATAACTTGAAAAAATTACAAATAATACACGTACACATATATACCCGCATACCCAAATATATATATATACATATACACACATATATACAAACACACACACACACACACACACATATATATATATATATATATATACAAGCTTGACCTTCACGAAATGAGAAATCATCCCGCAGAACCTTTGTGAGGTTGTAAGGTAAGGTAAGGTACATACACATATACATATATATATATATATATTTAACTGCATACATACATACATACATACATATACACACATACATACATACATATACACACATATACATACAAACACATTTAACTGCAATGACCACACACATACGCACATACACATACATACATACACGAATAGAAACGACATAAGTATTAAGGAACGTTTCTGCACACGAGGAGGAGAGATAACGAAATAATGAAAAATGAGGCGAACACTCATACAGCAAAAAATTGAAAAATAAAATTGTAAGGGAAACAACAGACAAAAACAAATTTTTTTACCAAAGATTTAACAACCTGCCCTTTTTGTTTAAATCCATTCTGAAGGAATTCAGAGCAACGGGATCAAGTTGAAACAGACCTTTACTCATGTTAAGGTTATTTGTAAGTTGAATTATAGCCGACTCAAGAATATTTCTATTAACAATGTTGCTAGAGTGAAACAAAACTGAAACATTATTCCAATCAATACAATGGGATAACTCTGACAAATGGACAAAAAGGGCACTGGACAACTGTCCCGTTCTAACGGAATATTGATGCTGTTTTACACGCGTTTGCAAATCCTTTCCCGTCTGACCTATGTAAAAGGAATCACATTGCTTACACCCAATTTTATAGATAATGCCTAAATTATTGGTAGGGCTATTTTTTACTATGATGTTTTTCACAATATTGTTATATGAAAAAACTACACTGATATCCAAAAGTTTAAGTACATTAGCAATGCCTAAGAAGCCCGGGAAAAATGGAAGTACTAAAATATTCTTTGACAAGGTGCGAGTGTTATTATTCACACGATAGAAGGTTCGTTTAGCCTTATTAAGACAAGATTCCATGAACGCAGATGGGTAACACAACTCACTTCCAATACCGTTGATATTTTCCAATTCGGCATCGATGTATTCAGGACTGGCGATCCTAAGAGCGCGGAGAAACATTGAGGAAAATATGGCCTTTTTAATAGGGGTGTCATGTCCAGAGTAAAAGTGTACGTAGGACAAATTGTTTGTTTTTTTCCGATATATATATCTTTTGTGACCTGTTCCATAAAAAAGCCATTTGAATTTATATGGAAGGTCGGCCAAAGTGCTAAAAGTGTCTTTATATATATATATATATATATATATATGTGTATATATATGTATATATATATATATATATGTATGTATATGTATTTATGGGTTTTTTTTTTTTTATTTGCCTGTTTATTTCTTTATGATTATTTAGGCTGTGACATATATATCACTAAGGCACTATTTTGTAATTAATTTTTTTCTCAATTTATATTTATATTTATTTTTATTTCTTTATTCTTCTGTGACCATATAAATGTTGGCTCCTCCCACAATTTTTTTCTATGCTTACTATATATATGTAATATTTATATATATATATGTATATGTATATATATATATGATATATATGTGAATGTGTATGTATGTATGTTTATTTTTGTAACCTATATATTGCCTTGATCTGTCCTTTCACTCCAGTGTTCCTGAGGATGTCATTAGACGAAAGCGCTTGAGCACCCCTTTGTGTTTCTTTTTCCTTCGTGGTTTTATTCATCATATATATATATATATTTACATATTTACATATATATATATTTACATATTTACATATATATATATTTACATACATATTTATTTATATATATATTTACATACATATTTATATATATATATTTACATATATTTATATATATATTTTTTTTTGTTTCAAAGTATGACCGCTCATGGCCACCAAAAGAAAGGTGGATAGCAGAGCGAACACAGGACGAAGTCTAGGGAACATCTAAGCAGAAAGATCATAGCGGAGTCACAGCTGGTAAAGAAGTCGGGAGCGAAAGAGGAAGGAGAACAACCCGGTTACCGAAAAGTAGGGACCTTCAGATAGAATAGCGCCAAGCCTATCACAAGGCCCGACGCTCTCCAAAAAGGGAAAATACTCTGCGCGCAGCGCAGAGTAAAGCGGACACTCCACCAGGAGGTGGGCAACTGTAAGTGAAACGTTACAATTGGGACATCGGGGCACCCGATCCCCGGCCATCAAATAGCCATGGGTCAGGTGGGTGTGGCCAATACGGAGGCGGGCCAGAGCCACCTCCTTATGGCGCGACCGATGGACGGAAGAGGACCAACATCCCAATTTGGGTTTACTCTTGCAGAGTTTATTATTTGTAGCGCCATCTCAGCGACTCTGCCACCGGGAGTGCAAAAACCTACGGAAGCCAGGGATATAATTGGAAAAGGGGAGGGACACGGGTGAAACCTGTAGTCGGCACGCGGAACGGGCAGCTCGGTCGGCAGCCTCATTTCCAGCCACGTTAGCATGTGCAGGGACCAAGCAAAATACCACCTCCTTGCCACCAAAAGCGACAAGAATATGGCACAGTAGCTGGATTCGTCGGACCAGTGGGTGGACAGGGTCAAAACACTCCAGGCCATCCAGGGCACTGCCGGAATCCGAATAGATGACAAACGACCCATCCGGATGCTCCCGCACCACCTCCAGAGCGCTCAGAATGGCATAGAGCTCCGCCGTGAAAAAGGAAGCCTCATCAGGGAGACGACTGGGGAACAGCCGCAGCCCCAACGCCCCCCGACGACCTCGAGCCATCTGTGAAGACCGCAACACATGCAGAGTGACACGCTGCATGCTGAAGGAACAGAGACCGAAGCAAGGCAGAGTCAGAATCGGCCCTGCGAACTGGGCGCAACGCCCTATAGCATGCGACAGGGGTGCTCTCCCAAGTTGCAACACCCTTGAAAGAGACCGGTATAACGGATGGAGGAGGAGTGCCCATATCATCGAGGAGGGAGGTCACCGTGTCGGTGAAATACCAACCCCCATCCCGGCAGAACGCCCTCTCAACCCCGAAGGGAGGGATGTCGCACTCAACCTGCAGACTATCAACCGGAGAGGAGCGGAAGGCGCCAGATGACATGCGCAGTCCTCTAGAGAGGACCGGATCCAGTATCCGAAGGGCCGTACGGGAGGCAGAACCATACACCACACTCCCATAATCTAATTTTGACTGCACCAGGGACACGTACAAACGGAGGTGTGTCCGCCTATCCGCGCCCCATGTAGTATGCGACAGATGTCCCAGCAAATCCAGGGTACGTCTTGTAGACTCGCGCAGCCGGCGAAGGTGGGGAACCCAGCTCAAACGGCTGTCGAAAACCATAACCAGGAAACGCACTGATTGAACGAGGGCCAGAGGCTGACCCCCCGAGTGTAAAATTAAGGGCCGGGACGGCGCCGGATCCCCGTCTCCTTGACGGAAGGAAGGCCACACACGAAGTCTTCGGGGAAGACAGCGTAAGGCCCACCGACGACGCGCAGTGTTCAACCCGATTGACCGCGAGTTGGACTTGCCTCTCCACGAGGGGAGGACTCATCCCCGCGGCATAGACAGCCAGATCGTCGGCGTAGATGAAACAGCGCACCGAGGGCGGAAGGGCTCCCGGTAGCGCAGACATGACCAGATTGAAGCAGGAGACGCTCAAGACACACCCCTGGGGCACCCCCTCCTCCTGAACATACAGGTCAGATAGGGCCGCCCCATTACGGACGCGGAAAGTGCGACGGCAGAGGAAGTTACGAAGAAATGTGGGCAAAAAGCCCACAAAACCAAGAGACTTCAAACGGTCCATGACAACTCCCCGACGGGTCGTGTTCGTGTCATAGGCCTTTTGGACATCGAAAAACACGGCCAGAACAAGATTCCGGCGGGAAAAGGCCTACCGTACATCATGACCAAGGAGGAGAAGGGGGTCCAGAGTACCCCGAAATCGACGAAAGCCATACTGGGTCGGGGGGTATAACCCAAGCGACTCCAGTGTAAAGGAAAGTCGGACGGCCACCATCTTTTCAAGGAGCTTGCATAAGCAGCTCGTCAAGGGAATAGGCCGATAGCCCGCCACATCCGCCGGATCCTTCCCCGGCTTAGGTATCGGGACCACAATCGCCTCCCTCCAACGGGAAGGGAACGACCCCTCAACCCACGCCCGGTTGAAAAGATCCAGCAAGAAGTGTAGGGCCATCGGATGCAGATTCCAAATAAAGTCATACGGAATGTCATCCGGGCCAGGGGCGGAAGAACCACGGGTTGCCAAGGCAGCCCGAAGTTCCTGCATCGTAAAGAGACGGTTATAGGGCTCGTTCCCAGGCGGCGGGAACGTAACATCCGACAAAGGACGATCCGCAGCTGAAGGCGAACGGGAAACCGCAGCAAAAGCACCGACCAGCCGATCGGCTACAGCAGCAGGATCCGAAAGGAAGCCGTCCCCGTCCGGAAGGACAGGGCGACTAGCAGGGACCGGCTTCCCCTCGATACTACGTACCTTCCGCCACACAGCAGCAGAAGGGGTAGACGAGGAAATGCCGGACACAAAAGCACGCCAAGAGGCTCGACGGGCCAACTTGAGAGTCGGGCGGGCGAAAGCCTTCGCCCGCCGCATCTCAATCAAGTGGTCCGCGCGCCGGGTGCGGTGGAAGCGGCGCGTTGCCCTCTTCCTCTCACACACCGCCTGGTGACATGCTGGAGTCCACCACGGGACGCTACGCGTCCGCGGGTTACCGGAAGATCGAGGAATACAGTCCTCCGCGACGCCCATCACCACCCGCTCGAAGAACTCCAAGCTCTCATCCACAGAGCCAAAGCTCAACATCGAACGGGCAATGACCGAACGAGCTCTGAAGGATGGCCAGTCAGCCCGCGCCAGGCACCACCTCGGTCGAGACGAGACACCCGGCTGCGGTTCGACCGGCTCAAGACAGACTGGGTAATGATCACTGCCATAAGAGTCCCCCAACACCCTCCACGAAAAATCGAGTAAGGCATCGAGGGACACTAAGGAGAGATCAATACAGGTAGATGAACCCGTGGGTTCGTGGAAGTAGGTAGGAGGTTCGCCAGAATTGAGGCACGCGAAGGAAAGTTCCTCCATTAAGGAGAGCAACGTACCAGCAACATTAGTCGACCGGACATCTCCCTAAGCCGGGTCGCGACTGTTAAAGTCTCCGAGGAGGAGAAACGGTCGAGGGAGTTGCAACACGAACTCGCGAACCGCGTCGCGAGAAGGAGTGTCATAAGGAGGAATATAAATCGAGCAGGCAGTGTACTGGCGATCTAAAAGGAGCCGCACAGCCACAGCCTGCAAGGAAGTACGAAGAGGTACACCTCGCCAGGGTAATGAATGATATACATAAATCGCCGCACCCAACCGGCGTGTGTGTTCATCCGGGGTGCAAGGGAAACCAACATAGCCAGAGAGACGAGGGAGCCCCCGCACAGCCAGGATAGTCTCCTGGAGACAAACACAGGAAGGCCGCTCGCTCTCCAGCAGGGAGGCAAGGTTCTCCCAGTTAGCTAAAAGCCCCCTACAGTTCCAATGCAAAATGGAACTGTAGGGGGAAGTGGCATTATAAGAAGCAGAGAAAGCAGAGAAATAACCACGGACCAAGCTGAGCAGCAAACTCAACGGTCCGTGACCAGGGACGGAATCGGCCTCCCCGACTCACCCCGAACGGGGGGGGGGAGGTTAGGGGCCACCGACTCCTCAGCTGCTTCACCCGTAATAGAACGAGTGGAAAGTGGAACAGGGAGTTCAGAGGGGGGAGGGAGACGACGAGACGGGCCCAGCCGAAACCCCCGACTCCCCACCAGAGGGGTCCGGGGAAAACCAGATGTTCGAGGGCTCGTCACACCAGGGGGGAGGAATGGTAGATTCAGGAGAGAGACCCGACCACTCTCAGCAGAAGCCGAAGGGAGAGAGAGAGTCCATGAAGAAGGGCCAGGCTCCTCTCGACCGGGTCCACCATGGGAACCGAGTCAGTAATCGAGGGTGTCATGGGGCGGTGTACCTCAACCGACACCCGGACACTGGTGGGGCACCGGGAGGTGCCCCCCCCTCCGTATAGGGGGGGGAGTCCCGAGCGGATTAGGAGCGGCGCGCCGCTTCCCCTCCAGTAAAGAAGGGGAAGCAGGGCGAGCAGTGGTCATGATCAGGTCTGGAGGACTCCGACCACGGCGACGCTTCCTCCTCCCCTTCGGGGCATCACCTTCCCCACCCGAGAGACGAGTAGGCAAGGATCCAGACCCCAAGGCCGGAGAGGGAGAAGGGGCACTTGTAGGCAGGGAATCAGATGGGATGTCTGAAAGTGAGGCAGGACAAGAAGGTCCCGCGGCGCCAGGAGGACCACCAACCCCCGGAACTTCCAGGGGGGGCACCACTGCGGTAGGGGCCCGAGGACCCGCCGGAGCCAAGAGCCGCAGCATAGGACAACCCCCGCCGCGGCTCCCGCGCATTAAGGAATTCAGTAGTCCTTAAGGACCGCACCTCGAATTCAAACTTGAAAACGGGGCAGTCCCGAGAGGAGGAAGGGTGGGCCCCCGAGCAGTTCCAGCACCGAGGGGGCTTCGTGCATGGGGCAGGGTGCGCAGGCCCACCGCAACGGACACATAGGTTACCCTCACGGCGGCACGCAGAGCTAACATGGCCGAACCGGTTGCAGCCAAAGCAGCGAACTGGGTCAGGCACATACGGTCGCACCGAAAACTCTCACGACCGGCGATCACCCACGCCCCAGAACACCTGGGCCGGAGGCACAAGGGAGTCAAAGGTCAGGAGCAGACGAGCAGACGGGGTAAGAGCACCATCCCGGCGCGACGAAAAGCGGAAGACCTTCGTTACCTCCTGGGGGGCAAGATCCTCCTGCAACTCGCCAATCGGAATTGACAGCAGACGGGAAGCGAAATGGTGCCCTGACAGCTATTCAATTGCGGATGGGGAGTCACAGAAACTCTGTAACTGTAGAAGGGACTCAGTCACCCCCGAAGAACGGGACTTCAAAAGAAGAGACCCATCCTTCAGAGGGCGGATATCATAACGACAGGGAACCCCTACCGTCTTAAGACGCTGAAACACCCGTTCCTAGTTGCCCGGAAGGGAGCCAGCGGAAGGGCGGAGAACAAGGAACCTGTCCACCGGACAGAAATTGACAGCAGAGACGGGTCCGTGTGTGACGGTAACCGAGTGGGGGCGAGAGAACGAGGGCCGCGAAGACCCCGCCCTACGGCCACCACGAGAACCAGACGCCGCAGAGAACGAGAGGGGACCATACGGCTTTAAGGTCAATCCAGCGGAGGCAGTGGCCGCTAAACGATCAGAAGTAGAAGTCTTATCCAAACCCAAGGGCGGGCCAGAGTCGTCAACAGGAGGGGATTGAAATTTTGAAATTGAACTCATAAACAATAGCATTACAAAAAAGACAGTCTCGGACCCAAGGCAATGCACCATCCACCGCTGCATCCTTCAAGGCGCAGGCCCAACGTCCCGGGTAGCCCGCCCCCCAGCCTGACTGGGCGCCCTGTCCGGGCGCCCGTACCGTCCCCAGAGCACGGCTCAGCCACGGAGCGATGCCCCCCAGCGGGTGCACCCGATGACCCCAAGACTGCAAAATACAAACAGGGGGGGGGGGGGGCACCACAATTGACAGAGGCCCAAGACCGAGTCAAGACAAAAGAAATTCCGGGATACGAGAAAGAAATTCCGGGATACGAGAAAAAAAGGGGAGGAAAAAAAAAAACGCAACTGGGTAACTCTTCGCCCACACCCGGCGAGGAGCTGAGGAAACCAACAACCCACGAGGTGTGCGAGCCCCCTCGGCCCGGCAAACCGGAGTACCTAGGAAGTTAGGAAAAAAAAATATATATATATATATATATATATAGTCATGCGGTTTGCTTCTACAAAGCTTCAATTTAATATTTAGGAGAAATCCAATGACAAGGAGGAATGTAAATGCCATGAAAAGTCTTCTTTAATGCGCAACATTTCGAGCAATACGCTCATCATCAGGCTAGATAATAACAATATGAAATTAGAATCAATAAATAAATGTGAACAAGACAAAATAATTTCCGTAAAACCTATTCAGTAAAAGCAAATTTTAAAAGACTAAAAGAAGTGGGTTAAATTCAAAGTTATAAAAATTTACATATAAAATTAAACAGAAGTTTTAAAAAGCTATTTTTAAATTACATATAGTAAATTTGAAATTAGTACACTGGAATAATTAACACTAATACAATGGAATAATTAACACTACGAACCTTTCAATGCTGGTTCCGAGGCATGAGTAATTTAAAACAAAACAAAACAGGAAACAAGCTATGGGTTGGGCGGTTGGAGTTATAAGTTAGGGGAGGGGGATTATAAAAAATTGGGGAGGGGGAAGGGAGTTGGGAGGGGGGTTTATAAAAAATTTAGAGGGACAGCTGAGGAATCCACGTTTAGAGAAGGGGTCAATGTTTTAATATAAAGAGATTCCAAAATTCTAAGTGAGTTAGGACAAGAATTACAACCGAGAATTTTAAAATTATCTAAAGTGACATCAGTTTTACATTTTATACTGTGTTCCCAAATACTGGAGGCTTCTTTTTTATTTAAAATTTTACCTGTTCGGCAACTTATTCCCATATGCGAATAAAATCTAGTCCTGAGGGAGCGCACGGTGCTGCCAATGTAAGTACCAAGGAGACACCTTGGGCAGGTAAATAAATATACAACACCGCTACGCAACGAATCAGGAGTTCGATCCTTCGCTGAGAAAAAGCTACCTAAAGACATTTTGTTAATAAATATAATGCAAAAATCAGTATGATAAAAAAATTTTCTTAACAACTTTGTAAATTTAAGTTTAAATTCTTTATTCATGGGACCCATGAATAAAGAATTTAAACTTAAATTTACAAAGTTGTTAAGAAAAATTTTTTATCATACTGATTTTCGCATTATATTTATTAACAAAATGTCTTTAGGTAGCTTTTTCTCAGCGAAGGATCGAACTCCTGATTCATTGCGTAGCGGTGTTGTATATTTATTTACCTGCCCAAGGTGTCTCCTTGGTACTTACATTGGCAGCACCGTGCGCTCCCTCAGGACTAGATTTTATTCGCATATGGGAATAAGTTGCCGAACAGGTAAAATTTTAAATAAAAAAGAAGCCTCCAGTATTCGGGAACACAGTATAAAATGTAAAACTGATGTCACTTTAGATAATTTTAAAATTCTCGGTTGTAATTCTTGTCCTAACTCACTTAGAATTTTGGAATCTCTTTATATTAAAACATTGACCCCTTCTCTAAACGTGGATTCCTCAGCTGTCCCTCTAAATTTTTTATAAACCCCCCTCCCCAATTTTTTATAATCCCCCCTCCCCAATTTTTTATAATCCCCCCTCCCCTAACTTATAACTCCAACCGCCCAACCCATAGCTTGTTTCCTGTTTTGTTTTGTTTTAAATTACTCATGCCTCGGAACCAGCATTGAAAGGTTCGTAGTGTTAATTATTCCATTGTATTAGTGTTAATTATTCCAGTGTACTAATTTCAAATTTACTATATGTAATTTAAAAATAGCTTTTTAAAACTTCTGTTTAATTTTATATGTAAATTTTTATAACTTTGAATTTAACCCTCTTCTTTTAGTCTTTTAAAATTTGCTTTTACTGAATAGGTTTTACGGAAACTATTTTGTCTTGTTCACATTTATTTATTGATTCTAATTTCATATTGTTATTATCTAGCCTGATGATGAGCGTATTGCTCGAAACGTTGCGCATTAAAGAAGACTTTTCATGGCATTTACATTCCTCCTTGTCATTGGATTTCTCCTAAATATTATATATATATATATATATATATATATATATATATATATATATATATTATATAGTTAGTTTTCATTTCTACATAGGCACAAGATTTAAACAAAAAATCTGATAATGATCAAAAGTAAAACAAAAAGGGTATACCATTTCATAATTTGAATTTAGGTACACCATCTTGCCCATAACAACGTAAACAATAAGAGAGTGAAATTACCACAAATCAAGCATACCAAACAAATTCTTAATCAAGTAACTTTGTAAGCCATGTTTATTATGAATGTCAGTTTGTTCTTAAGAAATATATTACTTTGAAAAATAAATCTTCCCTTACACGAATCAGTGAGAAGGCACTAAAGAAAATGCATCTTTAAATATTAATCAGCCATTCAAATAATTATATTGTAGTGTAGTAGTTCCAACTAAACTATTAGCAGTCTTCTGATCGATCAAATAAGATGTAAGACCTACTAAAGGTAGGTAAACTGCTGCATCTTTTATTGCATAAACAGCTATTCCATTTCATTTTTAATCATCTGACCAAAAGACAAGTTTGAGTCAAAATTTCTTTCAATATCCTTTGCTTTATCAGACACTTAAAAATGATGAGCCTACAATATGTCACTTCAGCCCTCTGACAAATTTAGCATTCAATTTTACATAAAAAGCAAACCAAACAAAACAAACAAACCCATGTTCCTTGACACGAAATACGCTGGTTGCTAGTTGAGGGAGTGGTATTTAAAGACGAAACAGTATTGATTTTGGAGTGTAAATTTTGCGAAGCAGACTTCCTCACGCTCGAAGATCTGCACAAATTAGATCGTGCATTTCTTGTAGCACTACCCAAGCTCTTCCTGGGGGAACTTGCCAAATTTATGGAGATACTTGTGGAAACAGGCGTGCATTTTGGATGGGAACTCTCCTCCATGGAAACTCTAAACTTTACACCATTACTTCTCTTTATGGCTGAGGTGCTCTTGCTGTGAAAGAAATTAACTCTTCAGCAATATAATGCACTTGTATACAAACACTTAATCACATTAAAGCCTATGTTAAGTAACAAATAATTAATTAATTATTAAAAAATTAAAATACAAGGGAATGGAACCACAAACATTTCTAATGTGGTATTAACCTTGTTTCAACATAAAATTCAGAAAACTTCAAATAAAGTAGTCAGAATCATGGGGCCCTTTGATGATAACATTAAGTCAGTTTCGATGCCCACTGGCATCCTCCTAGGGTGGATACAGGTTTTTCTGTATCCACCAAAGGAGGATGCCAGTGGGCATCAAAACTGTTGTGGAAATAAGTTCTGTCTATTAGAGTGGGTTTTTATTTTCATATTTTGACCTTCACATAGAAAGAAAAAGTTTTTTTGCATTTCTTCAAAATCAGTTTTCAGTAAATTTTAAAACAAGTGAAGGTGTAAATACCTCTATTAGTGACTTTAAAGCTATACTTTTACTATGATCAACTATCAATTCATCCTATCACCTATGTAACTTATTTTAGAGAAATTTTTGAAAGGAAATCTCAAGTAACACTTTTTATATATACATATCGTAAAACATTAATAAACTCTGCGTATGTATAAGTCGTGACCCGACAATTCAGCGCGAAAATACCAACAAAGAAGAAGAAAGAACAAATCCAGAGGGGAGAGAGGCCTGCAACTGTTAGGTTAGGTTAAGTTTCTAGTTTTTTAAATAAAATTTTAATAATGTCACCCCTTTGAAATGTCACCCCTTTGAAATGTCACCCCTTTGAAATGTCACCCTTTGAAATGTCACCCCTTTGAAATGTCACCCCTTTGAAATGTCACCCCTTTGAAATGTCACCCCTTTGAAATGTCACCCCTTTGAAATGTCACCCCTTTGAAATGTCACCCCTTTGAAATGTCACCCCTTTGAAATGTCACCCCTTTGAAATGTCACCCCTTTGAAATGTCACCCCTTTGAAATGTCACCCCTTTGAAATGTCACCCCTTTGAAATGTCACCCCTTTGAAATGTCACCCCTTTGAAATGTCACCCCTTTGAAATGTCACCCCTTTGAAATGTCACCCCTTTGAAATGTCACCCCTTTGAAATGTCACCCCTTTGAAATGTCACCCCTTTGAAATGTCACCCCTTTGAAATGTCACCCTTTGAAATGTCACCCCTTTGAAATGTCACCCCTTTGAAATGTCACCCCTTTGAAATGTCACCCCTTTGAAATGTCACCCCTTTGAAATGTCACCCCTTTGAAATGTCACCCCTTTGAAATGTCACCCCTTTGAAATGTCACCCCTTTGAAATGTCACCCTTTGAAATGTCACCCCTTTGAAATGTCACCCCTTTGAAATGTCACCCCTTTGAAATGTCACCCCTTTGAAATGTCACCCCTTTGAAATGTCACTCCTTTGAAATGTCACTCCTTTGAAATGTCACTCCTTTGAAATGTCACTCCTTTGAAATGTCACTCCTTTGAAATGTCACTCCTTTGAAATGTCATCCTTTGAAATGTCACTCCTTTGAAATGTCACTCCTTTGAAATGTCACTCCTTTGAAATGTCACTCCTTTGAAATGTCACTCCTTTGAAATGTCACTCCTTTGAAATGTCACTCCTTTGAAATGTCACTCCTTTGAAATGTCACTCCTTTGAAATGTCACTCCTTTGAAATGTCACTCCTTTGAAATGTCACTCCTTTGAAATGTCACTCCTTTGAAATGTCACTCCTTTGAAATGTCACTCCTTTGAAATGTCACTCCTTTGAAATGTCACTCCTTTGAAATGTCACTCCTTTGAAATGTCACTCCTTTGAAATGTCACTCCTTTGAAATGTCACTCCTTTGAAATGTCACTCCTTTGAAATGTCACTCCTTTGAAATGTCACTCCTTTGAAATGTCACTCCTTTGAAATGTCACTCCTTTGAAATGTCACTCCTTTGAAATGTCACTCCTTTGAAATGTCACTCCTTTGAAATGTCACTCCTTTGAAATGTCACTCCTTTGATACAGACCCAATTTAGCATATATATAAATATACAAATTTTTCTCTTTTTTATTTATTGCGATTTATTTTTATTATTTTTAACTAAACTTTTAACTGTACTGACTTGCGCTGAATTGTCGGTGCTCCGTATAAGTACCGAACGAGCATCTACCAGTATATTAACACTTTGAGGGACTGTTTGAATACAAGAATTCAGTGGGAATAAAACTCTCTCTCTCTCTCTCTCTCTCTCTCTCTCTCTCTCTCTCTCTCTCTCTCTCTCTCTCTCTCTCTCTCTCTCTCTCTCTCTCTCTCTCTCACCAAATCTATCTTGCACACTATTTGAGGGTGTAGAAAATTTTCCGTGGCACCCATTGCCATTGGTACCTCCTCGGTATGGGCCGCAAGGCCTTTTGAAGTACTTATTTTCCTTGTAACTCACTCTCTCTCTCTCTTTTGCGGGAGTGTTCACCAGGGAGGACACCCGCATCATCCCCGAGTCAGGCCTGGATAGTGTTCGATGTACCGCGACAGTCGTTGCAGATAGAATAGACAAACTGAGCGCGTTTAAGGCTCCTCGGCCAGACCAGTTTCTCCCCAGTGCTGCGAGAGGTGCGCGACCAGGTGGCTCCCCACCTGGCTACAGTCTTCAACAAATCGTTGGAGACGGGCCAGGTGCCTGGTGACTGAAGGGAAGCCAATGTGACCCCCATCTTTAAGAAAGGGGATCACGAAAGTCCAGGGAACTATCGTCCCATTAGTCTCACTTCAGTTGTAGGTAAATTATTAGAGGGGATAATAGCGGATAGGATCGTTGACCATTTGGATTCCTACAAGCTGCTTGGGGACTCCCAACATGGGTTTAGACGGCATAGGTCGTGTCTCACCAACTTGCTCCAGTTTTTCCACGTCATGTTGAGTGAGTACGATAAGAGTAGGGCGATTGATATACTTTATCTCGACTTTCAGAAAGCCTTTGATAAGATACCTCCCCACCCGCTAATGGCGAAAGTCCGAGCGCTGGGTCTCGGTGGGGAAGTAGGTAGGTGGATTGAAAACTGGCTGAAGAATAGGCGGCAGAGGGTTGTAATTAAAGGGGTTAGTTCGGGTTGGGCCTCAGTCACTAGTGGGGTTCCTCAGGATTCCGTTTTGGGGCCACTGTTTATCATTTACATAAATGATATCGACGGTGGCATCGTCAGTCGGATCGCCAAATTCGCTGATGACACCAAGCTTGGGGCCAATGTTGGGATGCCCGAAGCGATTGAGGAACTGCGTGCGGACCTAGGTAGGATAAGAGAGTGGTCCAAAAAATGGCAAATGCCGTTTAACTTGGGTAAATGCAAAGTGATGCACATTGACTACGCCAATCCCAAGTCGGACTACTCGATGTTGGGGAACAATATCGAGGCGACTGATTTGGAAAAGGACTTGGGTGTGCTAATCAGCAGCGACCTTAAGTTTACCAAACAGTGCGTAGAGGTGGAAAAGAAAGCCCAGAAGCTGTTGGGTTATATCAGGAGGCAATTTCAGTTTCAGAACAAGGAGATTGTGCTCTCTGTACAATTCCCTGGTTCGGCCGCACCTGGAGTATGCAGTGCAGTTCTGGTCGCCCACCCTCAGGAAAGATATTGAGAGGCTGGAGCGAGTGCAGGCGAGGGCCACAAAGTTAATCCCTTCCGTTAGGCATATGGGCTACAATCGACGGTTACGCGCCCTGAACTTGTTTTCGCTGGAAACTCGGATGCTGCGCGGTCAACTCATCGAGGTTTTCAAGCTCTTACGCGGGTTCAACGATGTCGATTTTAGAATCATGTTTAGTTTAAATAACCCAACTCGCAACAATGGTTGGAAGTTGGATTTGAAACGGTTTAGGACTAGTGTGTGTGGGACTTACTTTACGTATAAGATCTGTGACACGTGGAACAGGTTACCTTCAGAAGTTGTGAACAGTTCCTCTGTGGATCACTTCAAGAAAAGGTTAGACCAAATCTTGCACACGATTTGAGGGTATAGAAAATTTTCCCTGGCACCCATTGCCATTGGTACCTCCTCAGTATGGGCCGCAAGGCCTTTTGAGATGGTACTTTTCCTTGCACACACACTTGTTTTCCTTTTATTATCCAGTGCCATTTCTTTACACACTGTTGATGATCATTCCACAGACTTCTATCATAAAACTTACTACTACAGAATCTTTGAAGAAAATTATCTAAAGAGTCTGCCATAGCCTATCATTTGTTACAGTCATGTTAATTCCCTGACCACCATCCAATTTTTTTCTATTTTCCCTGAAATTTCGCAACAAACTTTGATTTTCCCCAACTTTCCCTGACTATTTTTCAATTCCCCAACTTTTCAGGACAAAATGAACCTGTCATAGTACATGCAAGTAAAATGGATATAAATACCTTCCTCCATCTACATCTAATGGAGTATTTCGTGGGGCTCTTGTGACTCCCTTTGGATTATGTGGAGTCTTAGGCAATTTGGTTCCATTTCCTAAACCACTTTTGCCTGTTGCATTTGAGATACCAGGATTAAATGAACGAATCAGTGGAGGATGAGAGCCATTAACACTTGACAATTTGTAATATGAACTTGATTTTGGAGAAGTAAAAGGAACACTTTCTTCCACTGACTTTCTATCTGATTTTGGCTTTAATGCTGTATCTGACATTGGAGTATCACCAAATAAAGCACCACATTTCTGTAAACTAAATAATAATAATAATAAACAAAATAGGATAGGTCTAAACAAACATTCAAGAATATTTAAGAGTAAAAGGGTAATGCAAGTTGTAACAAAATATTTACAAACTAAGCTAGTAATCCAATGGCCAAACTGACTATTTTCTGGTAACCTCAACTTATAGTACACACACTTTTTTTAACTTAAACTTGTTATATAGGTCCTTAGATCTTAAAAACAGTTGTGCCACTTTGGCACTATTGAGCAACTCAAAATAATCAACATTTTGCAATATTTTTGTCAAAGGTGGCAATTGTAGCATTTTAGGTTTTATCTTGTTTTATTGCAGGTGATCCAGGGCAACATGGCTAGCAATGATGAAGATATATGCTTGTTCAGCAATGTTTTGAAAACTTATTCAACTGCTAAAAAGGATAAGTGACAAATGATTGACTAGTGTCACTGAAGCTTGTTAAAAAAAAAAAAAATTGCTTGAACCTAATGTAGGTAGAAAAGATACCTTTTAAGCCCACAAAGGCTGCCTCTCATCACATACATCAAATGAACACATCAAATCAAACATTACAACAAAAGACATCTTGTATCAGTGGAGAGAGAGATGCCACAATGCTCCACTTTACCTCCCTTCAACTTTAACCCTTTCATGCCGTATGGTCACTCAGTTGACCATCAAATTTTATGAGGTTTTAGTCTTTCTGGAGATATCACATAAGTGTTTTTTTTGTGGCATGAAAAGAAACAAAAATCAGGTATGAAAGGGTTAATAAACATTGCTTCTTTTGTGGTGAGATTTGTCAAATATCACTGGATCCAAAGCATCCTGATCATTGGCGGAAGGGTACATTATGCAGAACATCAGATCATGGAAAGAGTACCACAACCTTCAAAGATGTAGTGCTTCTGGTAAATTTTAGACTTATCTCACTAATATTTTCATTTTGTTAACTTTGTTAATTTGTCATTATTTTATGTTATGACATGGTTTCTTTTCGCTTAGTTAGTGTAATATATATATAACTTTCTTATGTCCTTCACAAACATGACACATTTTCTAATCTGTTACCATTACTTTTTCTAGGTCTGCAAGGATCAGAGATGAGTGGGTGAATGAAGAGAGTACAGTGGGCCTTTGTTGTTCATGATTAATTGGAACTGAGAAAAACATCACAAATTACAAAATCGCAAACAACAAGATCTATTTTCAATGTAAAATGGCTAATTCGTTCCAAAAGTTCAAGGACAGCAGTGTAAAATATCCTTAAAATGACAAAAAAGTTTTATTTTAAAATGATTCGCATCAAACACTAATAAAAACCAACAACATTACTGTAATATTACATAAACAATGATATTTTATGTAAATAAAACTTTTTACTGTATGTAATATAAAGCAATATTATTACAAACAATTGTGTAAAGCAATAATATTTTATAAACTAAATAACACTAAATATAGTACACTGGCATTGAAGAGCACAAAATGACAACCTCACTCAGTGAAAGACAGCGTGACTGAGCCTGCATGGGCAGCATTGCAGACACCACATGATAAAATCACGAATTTGCAGTCAATCGCAAATTTACTGAAACATGGTAGTAAAATGGGTCATCACAAATTTGCGAAATTGTGAACAGAGAGCCTCATGAGCAACGAGGGCCCACTGTATCTGTGTTCAAGGACCATTGGCTGATCTCCACGCTTCTAATGGATGATATCACAACAACTGTAAATCTACTTTCATGACACCACGAAACGCTTTGTATGCCAGCAGTATGAAAACCCAAGCACCAGAAGACCATGCATTTAACACCCTCATAAGAACAACGGAGATGGATGTCAACTGTATTTGGTCCTCAGTTGAAGTGCAGACATTATTCACTGAATTGGAAGGTTTATTACCTCAACAAAAGTTTGAGAAGAAAATTTCAAAATGATTCAGTAATAAGATGCTATTGCTATCCTCTCCTGGTCTCATCAATATCCTCAATTTCAGAAAACATGCTTCCTCTATAATGCGAATAGAAAATGTTGATGACAATCTAGCATAAATCAGCAATGTTGCAGAGAGGATTGTGAATGGAGCCAAGAACATTGCATATGACAAAACCATCTACAAAAAAAAAATTGATTGATCTTGAGATGGTTTATGAAGATATCAGTCCAACACTATCCACTCTCCTCTCAAATATCCCCTGCATTAGATCAATCTCTGCCAGCTAGCTGCCTTCATAGGGAATATTATCACCAGCTGTGTCTCCAAAAGAGTTACACCTTTACAGACCAACCTTGGCATTCTAGTGAAAAATGAGCAATTGATAGAGTGCTTACATGATTATGGTATTACACGTTCATATGACAAGGTCAAAAGATTCAGTGTCTTGTAATGATAATCAAGTAATGATTGTTCTACCTCACCATACCAACAGTCTTGTACCAGGTTTGTCAAGAAACTGGGTTTTATTGAAAAAAAAAAAACCCACCTAGGTTTTCTTGTTTTTTTTCAAATTTTCTATATAGCTAATATAAGAAATGTGTGTAATAAAATTAAAAAAATGCCTTTAAAAATTTTTGTGCTTACACACTATTTATTCATTATTCTTGATAATGATTGTTGCTATTTTGTTACAGATACATATAGATAATTTTTCTTTAAATATAACTTAGATATAATAGCTACGGTAAAGCTTAGTATTACCATCTATACTGAATTATTTTTATTTAAGACTAAGAATTTAAGAAACCATGCCATTTGTTGCTGGAAGTGGTAGGAAATCTTCTCATGAGTGGGCCAATGTCATACAAGTTGAAGGAAGCTCAAAAGTAAAATGTAAACAGTGTGGAATGGAATTAAGTTCTAAAATTGAGAATCAAATCACATTTATCAAAAATGTATAAAGAGAAATGAAAATCCTCCAATTCATGATCAAGTTGCATTAAATATTTCATCTGAATCATCAGTTTCTGAACTATCATTTGATTCATTTCTATCATCAACATCAGCTTCTGGTGTCTCTGTCAACAGACCTGACAGTTGTTCTACTTCTCAACCTCAAAAGAAGAAACCTAAATCTTTGTATTTCTCCCCATCAAGCAGTATTTGTAGTACTCCATTAAAGTCAAGATTGACCCAACCTCAGATGACCAATTTTGTCATAAAGACAACAGAAAAAAAGAAACTGCTTGATCTACAAGTTGCCAAGTTTTTCTACAGCAATGCAATAGCTTCTAATGCTGCTAGCAGCAAAGAATATAAACAAATGATGAATCTGTTAAGACCTGAGTATTGCGGACCAACAAAAAAAAGACCTAGTAAGAAATCACCTTACTGAAGTACATGATAAAATAGAACAGAATCTGAGTAATGACTTGACTTAAATGCTACAATAACTCAGCTACAAGATGAATGGTCATCAGTGCGGAATGATCCTATCATTGTCACCTCAATTTACACTGGCCACTCAACATTCCTGCTATCAACAACTGATTGTTGATTAGAGAAGAAAACAGCAGAATATTGTTGTGAACTTGCTACAGCTGCAATAAATGAGGTCCAACAGAAATACAACAAAAATGCGAGTAATTTGAGTTCATTAAAATTTTAGAGATTATTAATTAAAATAGATCAAGTAAATAAAGGGATCAAATGTAGAATTCGGACCCCAGCCTTCTTTAGTTAGCTTTATAAGGCTAACTAACGAAAATATAATGACCTAACCTAACCAATCGTTAGGTTAACTGTACGCCCTTGACGATTGGTTAGGTTAGGTCATGATATTTTCGTTAGTTAGCCTTATAAAGCTAACTAAAGAAGGCTGGGGTCCGAATTCTACATTTGATCCAAATAAAGTAACTATAAAATCCTTACAATACTATGTCAGTATAATACTATGTATAAAATCCTTACAATACTATGATTATTTCTCTTTCTCATATTTTCAAGGTATTTGCAATCTGTACTAATAATGAGAGCAAAATGAAGCACATGAAAGAACTACTTCAGGAGAAATGTCCTAACATTCTAACCTATGGGTGTTCATCTCATTACCTTAATCTCCTAGAGAAAGAAGTTACACCTAAGTGTATTAAAATACAATTGAAATTCACAAGTATTTTCAGTCACCACCAGCCACATGTAAGTACCATATATATAATATATATAATATATATATATATATATAATATATATATATATAACGTAAAGCACGACGCTTGTATAGGAGATATTCCGCGTAAGACGAGAGAGAAAATGGAACAAATGAAAAAATGAAGTAACCACCTGGGAATCAAACCCGGGATCTTCCGATTGCCGGTCAGACGCGATACCATTACACCATGGACTTCACTCTTCCAAATGCCGTAATTCTTCTACATACTCGCAGAAACCAATGCCCCAAGGGGGCACCTCCCGCATGCCGTAACATTATATACATTCAACTGCAAAGAACACGCAGTATAAATAACGTAAAGAACGACGCTTGTATAGGAGATATTCCGCGCAAGACGAGAGAGAAAACGGAACAAATGAAAAAATGAAGTAACCACCTGGGAATCGAACCCGGGATCTTCCGATTGCCAGTCAGACGCGATACCATTACACCATGGACTTCACTCTTCCAAATGCCGTAATTCTTCTACATACTCGCAGAAACCAATGCCCCAAGGGGGCACCTCCCGCATGCCGTAACATTATATACATTCAACTGCAAAGAACACGCAGTATAAATAACGTAAAGAACGACGCTTGTATAGGAGATATTCCGCGCAAGACGAGAGAGAAAACGGAACAAATGAAAAAATGAAGTAACCACCTGGGAATCGAACCCGGGATCTTCCGATTGCCGGTCAGACGCGATACCATTACACCATGGACTTCACTCTTCCAAATGCCGTAATTCTTCTACATACTCGCAGAAACCAATGCCCCAAGGGGGCACCTCCCGCATGCCGTAACATTATATACATTCAACTGCAAAGAACACGCAGTATAAATAACGTAAAGAACGACGCTTGTATAGGAGATATTCCGCGCAAGACGAGAGAGAAAATGGAACAAATGAAAAAATGAAGTAACCACCTGGAATCGAACCCGGGATCTTCCGATTGCCGGTCAGACGCGATACCATTACACCATGGACTTCACTCTTCCAAATGCCGTAATTCTTCTACATACTCGCAGAAACCAATGCCCCAAGGGGGCACCTCCCGCATGCCGTAACATTATATACATTCAACTGCAAAGAACACGCAGTATAAATAACGTAAAGAACGACGCTTGTATAGGAGATATTTTGCGCAAGACGAGAGAGAAAATGGAACAAATGAAAAAATGAAGTAACCACCTGGGAATCGAACCCGGGATCTTCCGATTGCCGGTCAGACGCGATACCATTACACCATGGACTTCACTCTTCCAAATGCCGTAATTCTTCTACATACTCGCAGAAACCAATGCCCCAAGGGGGCACCTCCCGCATGCCGTAACATTATATACATTCAACTGCAAAGAACACGCAGTATAAATAACGTAAAGAACGACGCTTGTATAGGAGATATTCCGCGCAAGACGAGAGAGAAAACGGAACAAATGAAAAAATGAAGTAACCACCTGGGAATCGAACCCGGGATCTTCCGATTGCCGGTCAGACGCGATACCATTACACCATGGACTTCACTCTTCCAAATGCCGTAATTCTTCTACATACTCGCAGAAACCAATGCCCCAAGGGGGCACCTCCCGCATGCCGTAACATTATATACATTCAACTGCAAAGAACACGCAGTATAAATAACGTAAAGAACGACGCTTGTATAGGAGATATTCCGCGCAAGACGAGAGAGAAAACGGAACAAATGAAAAAATGAAGTAACCACCTGGGAATCGAACCCGGGATCTTCCGATTGCCGGTCAGACGCGATACCATTACACCATGGACTTCACTCTTCCAAATGCCGTAATTCTCTACATACTCGCAGAAACCAATGCCCCAAGGGGGCACCTTCCGCATGCCGTAACATTATATACATTCAACTGCAAAGAACACGCAGTATAAATAACGTAAAGAACGACGCTTGTATAGGAGATATTCCGCGTGTTCTTTGCAGTTGAATGTATATAATGTTACGGCATGCGGGAGGTGCCCCCTTGGGGCATTGGTTTCTGCGAGTATGTAGAAGAATTACGGCATTTGGAAGAGTGAAGTCCATGGTGTAATGGTATCGCGTCTGACCGGCAATCGGAAGATCCCGGGTTCGATTCCCAGGTGGTTACTTCATTTTTCATTTGTTCCGTTTTCTCTCTCGTCTTGCGCGGAATATCTCCTATACAAGCGTCGTTCTTTACGTTATTTATACTGCGTGTTCTTTGCAGTTGAATGTATATAATGTTACGGCATGCGGGAGGTGCCCCCTTGGGGCATTGGTTTCTGCGAGTATGTAGAAGAATTACGGCATTTGGAAGAGTGAAGTCCATGGTGTAATGGTATCGCGTCTGACCGGCAATCGGAAGATCCCGGGTTCGATTCCCAGGTGGTTACTTCATTTTTCATTTGTTCCGTTTTCTCTCTCGTCTTGCGCGGAATATCTCCTATACAAGCGTCGTTCTTTACGTTATTTATACTGCGTGTTCTTTGCAGTTGAATGTATATAATGTTATGGCATGCGGGAGGTGCCCCCTTGGGGCATTGGTTTCTGCGAGTATGTAGAAGAATTACGGCATTTGGAAGAGTGAAGTCCATGGTGTAATGGTATCGCGTCTGACCGGCAATCGGAAGATCCCGGGTTCGATTCCCAGGTGGTTACTTCATTTTTTTCATTTGTTCTGTTTTCTCTCTCGTCTTGCGCGGAATATCTCCTATACAAGCGTCGTTCTTTACGTTATTTATACTGCGTGTTCTTTGCAGTTGAATGTATATATTATATATATATAATATATATATATATATATATATATACACACAGGGGTTGGACAAAATAATATGAACACCTTGATAAAGGCGGTTTTTATTCTTAATATGGAGTTGGTCCTCCTTTAGCGGCAATAACAGCTGCAATGCGTCGGGGAATTGATTCATACAGCTTTTGGACAGTGGCTAGAGGAATCCTGAGCCATTCTTCGAGCAAACCCTGCTCCAGTTCCTCCAAAGACACCGGCGGTGGGAATCGGCTTCTGACCTGCTGCTCCAACTGACACCACATATGCTCGATAATGTTAAGATCCGGGGATTGTGGAGGCCAATCCAAGCGTTCTACTTCACTAACATGCTCTTCAAACCAGTTTTTAACAACCTCAGCGGTGTGGATTGGTGCATTATCATCCTGGAAGACGGCGCCGCCATTGGGAAACAGCGTTTGGACCATGGGATGGACCTGGTTAACCCTACCATGCAGTACTACAGCTGGGCCAAGAGTATTCCACGATATTGCTGCCCAAACCATCACAGATCCGCCTCCATGCTTAACGGTTGGGATCAGGTAGTCGGGGTCATAAGCATCTTTAGGCTGTCTCCAGACGTAAACTCGACCGGAACATGGAAATAGCGTAAAGGAGGATTCGTTGGAGTAGACTACATTCTTCCACAGGTCCATTGACCAATTCTTATGGTCATTACACCATTTTCTGCGCCGCTCAGTGTTGATGTGCGAAAGGAAGGGTTTGGCAATTGCAGCCCTCCCATGGTATCCAGCTCCATGGAGCTCGCGCTCGCGACGTACAGTTCTGGTCGATACCGGGCTTGCAAGATGCTGGTTAAGCTCTGCAGTCACTTTTGGATCTGTGGTCTTATGGTTCTTTGTCACAATGCGCTCTAGCACCCGGCGGTCTCGATCACACAGCTTCTTCTTGCGTCCACTATTGCATTTGTCAGTGCTTGTCTTTCCATGGTTTTGGTATGCAGACATGACCATAGAGACAGTTCCTCTGGATACATTGAACATCTGAACTGTTTTCGTCACCGATGCACCAGCCATCCGCACTCTGACAATTTGCCCTCTTTGGAAGTCTGACAGGTCTTTCATAACTGCTAATTCATAATTCACTCAGATCTGTAAAAACAACGTGAGGGTTATAACATGACGTATACACTCTCTGTTACGCATTTAAATAGGTTTGCCAGTCATTTGACCGTTTACTTTGTGTCTGAGCAGTCCGTAAAGATAACCGGTGAAATCGGCGGGTGTTCATATTATTTTGTCTAACCCCTGTATATATATATATATATATATATATATCATTTCAATGTGGGCATAGAATGTTTTGATAAATATTTATAAAAATGATAATCTGTATAAACTTTATATAATGTTATAATGTTATAATGTTTCAGACCAACAAAGACCCTAGGATCCACTCATGGTTGGTCTACCTGCATTCGTAATATACAGATAGATTGGTAGAGAGAAAGATAGATGCTGTAATTACATATTTTATATATATATATATGATGAATAAAACCACGAAGGAAAGGAAACACAAAATGGTGCTCAAGCGCTTTCGTCTAATGACATCCTGAGGATGTCATTAGACGAAAGCGCTTGAGCACCATTTTGTGTTCCTTTCCTTCGTGGTTTTATTCATCATAAATATTTTTCACGTGTTACTTTCGTGAAATAATTTTCATATATATATATATATATAAATATGTTCTCTCCAAATCCTTTTATTTTGTTAATCAGGGATGGCTGAAGGACAAGGGAGGACTAATGCCACAAATACCGAATGATAGGGTACTCAGTGGAACTCACAAGAAGCTTGTGTACACACATTTCAAAAAAAAATTCAGAAATACATGTAAATCAATACTGAGCAAGAAACTGATGGAAAAATTGCCACTGCCCTGAACAATGCAGGCTTACACAGAGGGGCCCTTCACCTTCAGAAGCAGCTAAAGGAAGTTGCTATTGCACTTGATAAGGTATACTTAGCTACCCATGAAAATTTGGTTATATTTTTAAGTATGGTACATCTGCTACTTATTTATTTTAATACCTACTCTACTTTTATTTTAATTAATTAATGCTTTGAGTACAAATTTTATTTATACTTTATTCTGGGATTTATTATTATATCAGTGTAATCAAATTTTTGCAGCTTCAAACTGATTCAGCAACTTTGTCAACTGATGTTGAAACATGGATACAGCTCTTGCAAAGTGAAGACCTCAAGCCATACAGAGCTCAAATTAAAAAATGAATGGCCGATGCTATGGAACCATTCTTTTATGTAACATACTTCATGGACCCTCAATACATAATTAAGTATCAATGTTATAATCTATTTATAATATATTATTTTTTTTCATAGAAATAGTAATATATACATATATATATACAGGGTGTCCAAAAAAATGTATACACACTTTAAATAATTATAAAGGCAGTGTTTATTAAAATACATTTCATTTTCAAAATGTAATAGAATCTACAGACATTATTTAATTGTTTTGTCAATGCCTGTTTTCAAACTGACATCCGTTCTGGTCCAGGCACTGCTGATAACGCGAAGCAATGGAATCGCAAACATCACGAAACATTTTGTTTGGTATTTGTGTGCATTCTCGTTCAATGGCTGATCTCAATTCAGCGACTGTTGCAGGTTTTATAGCGTAGACTTTGTCTTTTAAGTATCCCCATAAAAAAAAGTCTAGTGGTGTGAGGTCTGGTGAACGCGGAGGGTATTCTACGAAACCCCTTTGTCCAATCCACATCCACATCGTGCCAAGTACCACTCGCAATACTCCACTCTTCGGTCCAGATCATCTTCATTAATAGCATGGACTAATCTTGGAATGTAACTTTTCCATTGACAGTGCTTCAAAATGCGTTGGACAGACGATTCTGAAATTCCTACCTCACGACTCGCTTGCCGCACAGATTTTCTTGGACTTTGGTGATACGTTTCCAGTACTCTTTCTTGCTTTGTGGGGCTTGTCGATGTCCGTGGTCTTCCGGAACGCTTCTTGTGGACATTCTGAACAGTTCCATTGGCTTCAAACTTATCTCTAATTCGAGTGATGGTAAGTCGCGTTGGTGGATCTGTTTGAAACTCCCTCCTAAACTGTCTTTGCACTTCAACTGCGTTTTCACACTTCCAGTAGCATTTTAGAATGAATTTCCTTTGTTCAAAGCTTAGTCTGACTGCCATTATTAATTCTAATGGGTTTAACTTGGAAAGAAAGAAACATCAATTGAGCTATCAGCTGTTAAAGTGTGTACACATTTTTTTGGGACACCCTGTATATATATATATAAGCAAACAACCACAGGGAAAAGGAAACACAAAGTCCGAGCGCTTTCGTGATATATTCACATTATCAAGGAGGAACAGAAAATTTTCTGTTCCTCCTTGATAATGTGAATATATCACGAAAGCGCTTGGACTTTGTGTTTCCTTTTCCCTGTGGTTGTTTGCTTATTAATAAGATCACTTGTTATTTTGTGATTTTAGTGCATATATATATATATATATATATATAATATATAGATATAATATATATATATATATATATATATATATATATATGCATAATATACGTATTAGGTTGGTCCAAAATTATACAGTAAATTTGAAAAGTATCTGACTCTTAAGTCTTACCCTCAGAAATTACCTATATTAAAAAAACATTACTGACCAAAACTCATCAAAATTAATAAATATTTAGTGGTGCCACACTAAACTAAATTTCTTAATTTTCTTGTTTCAAAATTCTTTGAATTCATATTCACAAATTTCTTTAGTTTATCGCAGTCCCCCTCCATATTCAACTATAATGGAGTATTAACCACTCAGAGGTGGGGGTCTCATGGGTGCCCATCTCCCACTCATTGTTGCTGCATTCGCAGTTCCTGCTTCAAGTTTGATTTTTTTACATTAGGAAACTGCAGGCGATGTTGTTCCACTACTTGCAGGAGAAACTGCTTTTGACTTTCATTCTTAGTTAGATGTGCATTGAAATTTTTTATTAATGCTATTCCTCTTTCAGAGTTATCATTTGTTACCATTATTGACTTGACATACTCAAGGGCCATTTGATAATCTTGTCTGTTCTTCCAGTTTGTTGGATCAGTCTCAAGAAAGGCTACTGGGAGTCCGAGCTTAATGAAAAATAGTAGACACAAGCTAATAACAAAGCTGGCTACTGTCTTGTTTTGAATATTGTTGGCAGAAAGATTCAAATTTATTCTTTTGGGCAGATGTTTAGATCCCCTTATGTCTAGTGCCTTTACCATGTCTCTTTTAACATCAATGGAAATATCTTCATCAAAGAATGAAAGTGAAATAAGAAATTCACTTAGGTACCAAAGATGGTGAGAAAGTGCTTGAGATGCTGCAGAAGCAATGCTTTTGTCTTCATATACTAGCAGCAGTTTTAGTAGCAAAAGATCATTGGCAGGGGCAGAAAACCATGCAGGAACATAGTGTCTAATGGCAAATTGTGCAAAACGTTTTATTCCACTTTGTTCCTTTAGAATCATTTTAAACTGTGAGCAGAAAAGATTCATTTTTATTGCATAGATTATGCGAGACATCCACCTGGCACGATGCAAAGCACCTGGCTCTAGAAATTTGACTCCACGTGGTGGTACATCTCCTAGATAGATGATTGTAAGTTCCAGGACCTCTCTGTAATCATCTCAGATTTGTGTGGAGGTTAGATGTTTCTTACAAATAACAAGCAGTTCATCACATCTTGGAGTATCAGGAAAGGTTTCAAAATTTTCTTCATTGATCGAGTTCCAGGCAGACTTAAAGCGTTTGAATATCAGAATATCAAGTCTGCTACTGGCAGAACAAAAATACACCTCAAAAACATTGGATGCAATAAATTCAATTATATGGTGCCAGCATGCAATATTTAGTGTCTTCTCCAAGCTTTTGTTGTATTTGTGCAGTAGCTCCCTCTTTAGGACCTGTGTTTGTGGCAGTTGTGTCAAAGCACATACCTTTAATGTGATCAATTAAGTTCCAGTCCTTTAAACATTCAACAACAGCTGTTGCAATGTCTACTCCTGTGCCAGATTCGAGTTTGGGTACTGCAAGCAACTTTGATTTGCCTCCTCCTGACACCAACACTGCTAATCTTTCAACATTTTCATTTCCAGTTAAATCAATTAGCATTTTTCCATCCCAATGCACCATTAAAGAACATTCAGGATTAAAGGATTCTTTTAAATCTTTTGTGATTTTCTCACGTACATCCATTCTCTTTCGACGAACTGTACTTCTGCTTATGAATAAGTCATCAAGATCATGATCTAATGCAGAGGCAGCAGTTGGTAGCACATATACAGCCTGTCTATCAGAAATATTCGATCTATCCAGTGCAACTGCAACGTCTCGTGTTACAAATTTCTTCTTACTTGGTTTACTAGGAACCTTCTTGCCTGCATTATTTTTTGATGCCATGTTAGTTTTACACAACATTGTTTCATCTTCACTACTCATACTACTTGATGAAGTCAATTTGGCAGACTTTGTTTCTTCCTCCTTTCTCTTACTTTCCCTACGTGCTAACCATTCTTTAGCCGACTCTCTCTTCCTTTTACGATCTTCTTTCTCTGATAATGCTTTGTCAACGAAAACAATATATCCTTTTCTTCCCTTCTGTTTTTGAGCTTGGAGGAATTCTGTCTTCTTTAATCTTGATCATCTTGTGCGCTTTTTGGTGAGCAATATCAAACAGATCGTTTAAACTGTTCTGAAACAATCTCTCTTTCTCACGCTAAATTTTGGAGCGTTCTATATTTGATATATACTGTTTCAATCATTGGTATAACATTATAATCAGCTCTTGTTGGAATTCTAGCTTGTTCCCAAAATTCAACTACCTCTATGTAAACTGCTTTAGAAGCTTCTCTTAGAGTTTTCTTTTCCTTAAGTAAATAAAAAAGACGACGGAGCACATTACCTTTGGAAGGAAGTTTTCTCCCGCCTATCATTTCAACTGGTTGTCCAATGAGCCATATTTCTGTATTTCTGCGAGTTTTCATTGAGGAAATTGCCATTTCTAATATAATTATTCACTATTACAACACTGCAAATGACTGCAATACACTGCAAACAATACACCACAAATGAGTGCAAACAATACACTGCAAATTACGGGTTGGCAAAAGACTGAGGCTTGTGAATAAAAAAATGATTGTTATAGGAAAGCCCTTTCAACACATTTACCCAAGATGAGCACTTAATGGGAAAAGTGACAAAATCTATTTCATGGAAAAATGTGAATATAAGTATCAACAGAACAGATGCGATTCTTGCCTCAACGTGTTCAGTACTGCTCATACAAGATGTGCTTCAGAATACCGGGTGTACATAAAGTCAGGATCTATTTTTGTGAAGGACTTGGAAATTATATGGAACTCAATCATAAAATGATAAAGTGGTAACATTTATTAAATAATTAAGAGTAGGATTCAACGTGACACCCATCAGTATCCCTGCACAGCTCAAATCATTCCCCAGCATTTCTAAACACATTCTGGAGCATTTGCGGGGTTATGTTATCTGCAGCAGTTCGTATACGTAAGTTTTCAAGACTCGTAATCTTCGTCTGATAGACGTGCGATTTGATAAAGCCCCATGCAAAGAAATCTAAAGGGGTTAAATCTGGTGATCTCACTGGCCAAGGTCTGTTGCTTCCGCATCCGATCCAGCAATTTGGAAAACGTCCATTTAGATAATCCTGAACAATTTTGGCATAGTGACAAGGAGCACCATCATGTTGATAGGCGACGGTACTAACAATCCTATCCCCGTCGTCTATCAACATGATGGTGCTCCTTGTCACTATGCCAAAATTGTTCAGGATTATCTAAATGGACATTTTCCAAATCACTGGATCGGAAGCGGAAGCAACAGACCTTGGCCAGTGAGATCACCAGATTTAACCCCTTTAGATTTCTTTGCATTGTGGAGGGTGAACCCTTTCCCCTTTTAGTTCTCAGCCCTTTCCCCCTGGCCTTGATTATTATTATTTATATATTAAATTTCTTTGATTTTTGAATGAAATATTTGTTATAGAAAGGATTTTAATGGTTCTCTCTCTCTTTCCAGCAAACAAATAATGAATAAGAATGATAACTGTTATAAGAAATTAGAAAGATAGTAGTAAACTATTAAGCATTAAGATAATAAATAATAAACATTAAGTACTAAATTATTAATATTAGCAAACAAATAAATAAAGAAATAGTTATAAGATATGTTAATATTTTAATGAATGAAAAGACTAAACAATAAGTTATATAAAGAAATGTTAAACTTGTAAACAAGGAATGAGGAATAAAACAGTTTTATTAAATTAGTATGGGAAAAAGAGTGAGAGTTGGACAGTCGCTTGTTAAACCCTGTTAGTAAATGAATAATAAAGTACTAAATTGTTAAATTTAACAAACAAACAAATGAAAAGAAGAATAAACAAATTTAGTAAAAGAGACGCTTCTGAGGTTTAAAAGTGTCGGTGTGTGTGTCAAAACTCGAGTTTTGAGAAGTGGGGGAACCAATTGGCGCATGTGTGGAAATATAAATAATAAAAAATATAGTTTAAGAGGGTAATTTGACAAGAGAAAATAAAGAACATAACAGAGGAAACTAAAGTCAGGCTGGATTTGTCTGAGGCTGAAGACCGTTATTGGACCAAGGGAACTTTAAGTTCTGTTAGGAAGGGGATGCCGGAGATAGTGAACCACTAACAGAAGGAAGCTATTCTGGCAAGTAAGAAACTGTTGGTGGCAGGAGCCAGCAGTCGTGGAATCGGAGGTCTGGGCAGCGAGCCTGGATCCAACAACCCTTCAAGGTAAGCAGCCTGGTTTCGTGGAGTTCTTAAACAAAAGAAAAATTCTTATTCGTGGTGCGGCCGTTAGGTTACTCCGAATCCCACCACATAAAATAAGTGGCGCCCGAACAGGGACTTCCACTCAGAAAAGTGGGTTGTTTCCTGGTTGGGTTGTATAGAAGAAGAGTGAAAGAGTAGTTGTAGGTTGGGTGTAGTAGTAATAGAGTAGAAGTGAAGTAGGGTAGCATCTTTAGAGATGCCTACCAAGGAGGAGTTAGAAAGGAGGTTGAGGGAGATAGAGGAGGCATTAGAGGTAGAAAAGGCTAGGAACCATCAGTTAGAGTTACAGAAGGCAGAATTAGAGAATGTTTTGGGGAAATTGCAAGTAGATTAGAGGAACAGAGTAAAGAATTAGTAGTTTGTCGTCAAGAGATGGAAGAAAGATGATTGAGAGTAAGAAAGAGATGGATGATGGGTTAAAGGCAATGGTTAAGAGAATGAGTGAGTTGGAGGGCAAGCTTGATGGGAAAGTGAAAAAGGAAGGGAAGGGGGTTTTGAAGGGGAAAATAGTAAGGGTGTTGGTAGTAAGAAAGGGGCACATCTAAAGGATGTAGCAGTAGGGGGCCTGGAAGGAGAAGGGAGTGAAAGCGTGAGTGAGGGGAAAGAAGAAAGACCTTACAAGGTGATGGTGCATTCCACCCCTAAGGAGGGTAAGAAGAAGCTTGAGGGTGAGGATCAGAGGGAGAAAGGTAAGAGGATGGAAGGGCAGGCTAAGAGGGGCAAGGCGGGAATGAAGGGGGCTCGGAGGGCATCTGGTAAGAGGGCTTCTCGGAAGGTTCAACGCTGCGTTAGTGCAGATGACTCCCTCTATTCCAGCATTGAGGACAGTATGTATGAGAGTGAGAGTGAGACTGAAACTGAGAGTGATACGAGTGAGGGTGTAAGAGTGCATAAGGGAATCTTAATTAGGGAGATTCCGAAGGTTGCAAAATTTAATGTTTATAGTGGGAGAGATGTACAAGAGTTTTTGAAAGAGTATGAACGTTATTGTAAGAGCAAGTATCCAGACGCTCCTGAGTATTGGGTGAAAGAGATGGGTGACTGTTTGGAAGGTAGGTTGCTAGAGTTTTACAATGTTGTTGTAAATTCAGGAGTGCCTGTGAAGTATGAGGTGTTAAGGGAGAGATTGGTGGAGCAAGTGTTAAGAATAAGAGGGGGTGTGAAATATCGAAAGAAGGATGATTTTGAGAGAGCAAGGATGCAGAAGGGGGAGAGTATTGATTTGTATGCATATAGACTTGAAACTTTGGCGAGAAAGAAATTTGGAGATGATGGGATAGATGAGAATAAAAGGTTGGTAAGAAAGTTGATTGAGACAGTACCTGAGAGTGTGAGAGAGTTTTTGAATGTTAAGAGGAAAGAGTGTGTAAGAGTGAGAGGGACACGTTTGAAGTGGCATGAAATCTTGGAATTGTTAGAGGACCGAGTGTATGAGAGTGGATTGGCGTAATAGGGAAGCAGATGTGCGAATGGGGACAGCGATGAGGGAGGAACAAGTACCTGTGTTTCCTAGTTATGCGGACGCATTAAGAAATACTAGGCCAGGTCACCCTCCAGTTAGCCAAGCATCCATGGCCCAAAACCCAATGGAAATGCTGGCTAACTTTGTGAACGAATTCACAAGGGTGTATGGAGGGTCGGCCATGCAACAACCAGGGCCTCCTCCCACATTGGGTCCCAGAATGAATGGTCCGATGCTGGGGCAAACGTATAGAAGGCAAGGGCTTCAAGGCCAGTCAACAATGAATGAGCAAAGAGGGCCAGTGAATGGAGGGAATATGGGGAATGTGAGAGGGTGTGCATATTGCAGTAGAGGGGGACATAGTATAGAGACCTGTAGAAGAAGAGTGGGTGCGTGTTTTGCATGTGGGCTGATGGGACACATGGCGTATGAATGCAGAACACCTGGGTATGAATGTAGGAACTTTGGGCATATTGCCTGGTTCTGTCAAGCCTGACAGCAGGGTGCTCCAGCACCAGCGGGAGGGAGTCCTGTCTCTCATGCAGGAAATCGGCCAGTGTCAGCCATGCCAGCTCCTCAACCTCAGAGGCAGGGCCCTCAAGGGGGTGCTGTCACTGGAAATGGCGAGGCTGGTCCCAGTACGGGAAACGCATAGGGCAGGGGCCTCTCATTGGGGTTGGGGTCCCTGCTTCTCTGAATGATGAATGTGTATTTGAGGCATTAGCAGGATGGTGTCAAGTGAATAAGGAAGTGAGAGCGAGTGAGAAAAAGGCAGTGTATGGTTATTCCTGTTGAATGGGGAGGGAGTGTATGGAGGGCATTAGTGGATACAGGATGTTCACCTAATTTAATAAGTAAGCAAGGAATTGGATGTTTGTGTAAAGAGAATGAATTAGGAAGAGTGAATTGGGGAGTAACTGGGGAAATTAAAGGGGTTGGGAACATCCCAGTACGAGTGTTGGGAGAGGTGCAGATTAAAGTGAAAGTGATGGGGTGTGAAATGGAAGAATGTGTGCTTTATGTGGTTGATAAGGAGAGTGAAAAGTATGACATGATTCTGGGGTATGAGTTTTTGAAAAAGAATCGATTGGTGATCCATCCTGCTAGACGTATGATTGAGTGGAAAATGAGTTGGGTAAGTGTGAATTCTATGTGGGGAGAAGTGAATCGGATTGGATGAGGGTAATAAAAGGGTATGAGGTGAGAGCATCTGAGAGTGTAAATCTGGAAAAGGGAACCCCAGCATTGGTGCATGTTGAGTGGCCAGTGAGTGATAATAGAAGAAAAAGGCAGGGAAGCATGATTTTTGTGAATGGTATGGATGCATCCTATAAAGTGAAAAGAGTTGGGCATGTGTATGATGGTATAATTGATGAGAGTAACCCATGGATTTGTGTGCAAGCTAGGGAAGATGGGGGTGCATGGCGAAAGAGAATAAATGAGGGGGATGTGATAGGGAGAGCATATACAGTGATTGAGGAAGTATGTGAGGAGGGAGAAAATGGAATACAAATGGATGAACGAGGGCAAGAATGTGGGGAGGAATGGACGACTGAACAAATCAGAAAGGAGGTGATTGTTGGCGAACAGTTGAGTGAGAGTGAGCGAATGCAGGTGTGGCAGTTGGCAGGGGAGAAAAGGAGCGTATTGGCCCGAGGAGATGATGACCTCCGTTTAACAAAACTACCTCCCTTCAGGATCCAGTTAACGGATGAGACTCCGATCTACCAAAGGCCAAGACGGTTCTCCCCACCAGTAATGAATGAGATAGAAGAGCAGTGTGAGGAATTAGAGAGAATGGGAGTGATTGAACAGAGCACAAGTCCGTGGAATAGTAGAATAGTGCCTGTGCGGAAACCTGATGGAAGGATTCGCTTGTGTGTGGACTATCGAATGGTGAACGAAAGGACAGTGAAAGACAGGTTTCCGATGTGCTTGATAAATGAAAGTGTATACTCTTTGCATGGAAAGAGGGTGTTTAGTAAATTGGACCTATTGAGGGGATATTACCAGATGCCGGTTGAGCCAGAGTCTCGTCCCATAACTGCTTTCTCCACAGCCAGGAATCATTATATGTTCCGTGCTCTCTCGGACTTACAGCTGCACCTGCTGCATTTCAGAGAGCAATGAATCGTGTTCTTGGTAAGTTTGCAAGGGAAAATGTCATATGTTTTATAGATGACATTTTGATTATGACAGAGACATTTGAGGAGCACCTGAAGATAATGAGAGAGGTACTGCAAGTGTTGGATGAAGTCGGACTACGAGTGAAACCAAGTAAGTGTGAGTGGTTCAGGGAAAGTGTGGCATTTCTGGGGCACAAGGTGAGTTCGAGTGGTATACGAAAGAGTGGGGAGTATATGGAAAAAGTCAGGGAGTTCCCGAAACCTCGGACAGTTCGTGAACTTAAATCTTTTCTGGGACTTGTAGAGTTTCAGAGGAAATTTATAGCGGGCTGCTCTGGGATTTCGAAACCCCTGACCGAAGTGACTGGAATGAAAGGTAGTACTCAGTTGGTGTGGACGGAGAAGATGAATGAAGCATTTGAGCAATTGAGAGTGGAAGCAGCGAAAGATGTGGAGTTGGCTTATCCGGACCTGAGTGAAGGAGCGAGTTTGCTAGAATTGTATACAGATGCGAGTGGATTTTGTATGGGTGGGTGCTTGTGCCAGTTGCAGGGAGAGGAAGGACAGGAAGGAAGGAGAGTAATTGGGTATGTATCTAAAGCATTCAGTAAGGCAGAGCGAAAGTACAGTACAATTGAGAGAGAACTTGCGGCAATGAGGTTTTGTGTGAAAGCTTTCAAGTCATTTTTGTATGGAATGAAATTTATTTTAAAGACTGATCATCAGCCCTTGGTATATATGGAGAGAATGAAAGTTGTGGATGGAAGAATTGCTAGAACTTTGCTTGAGTTGAGTGAGTTTGATTATAAGATTGAGTATGTGCCAGGGGAGAGGAATTGTATGGCTGACCTTATGTCAAGAACACCAGGGAGTGTGAATGAATTGCGGACCTTGGTTATGAATGAAGCGATTAAGAAACCAGGAAGGATGGGTGTTTGTAAGGTCCACAATTATGTACGTGAGCTGAAAGCCATGGGGAGCCCGGGTATTTTTCCTTTTCAAGAGGTCCTCATGGTGGTCAGCTCATTGTTTAGTGTTGAAGTGTATGTGCATTATGGTAATGATTGTCCGATTGTGTATAAAGATGAAAGGATCGAGGAGAAAGGAGCCCTGATTTTGCATTTGCAGTGTATTAGTGGTGTACATTACAATTGGGTGAGTGAAAGGAAGAGGTATAAAAGCATAGTGCCAGGTGAAAATTTGGAAAGGGTTTTGGATGAAGTTAGAGCTGCACAGAGAGAGTCAGAGGGAGAAGGTTGTATGGAAGTAGGTATGTTAGAGGGGCCATGGATGATACGTGACTGTGTGGATGAGGTAGAGCTCAGCCCTTCTGTGGTTCCTGTAAGGGTTCCAGAAGGTCCGATTGAGCTCTACAGGGGTCTTGTGGATACAGGTGCCCAAATCAGTCTGGTGAATGAGCGAGTGTTGTGTGATTTAGATGAAGAGAATGTGCCTGTATCCTGAGAAAGAGTGGGTGTGAGAATACGTGGTATCGGAGGGGGAACAGTCGCGTCACATGAAGCTGTGCAGTTGAGGGTGGGATTAGGTGCATGTAAAGAGGTATGGGAGCACAAGTTCATAGTCTTGAAAGGGGAATCAATGCCCTGGGATTTTCTACTGGGGATTGATTTCCTTGAGAATATGAACTTGAGTGTGGATGTTGGTCAGGGCTCAGTAATGAGAGAAGGAGAGCATGTGGTCAGTATGGGAATGTTTCCGAGCACAGGTATAGATGCTGTGTTAGTGGGAGCAATTGAGTTAGAGGTGGAAGACCAGTGTGAAGTGTTGAGAGATGAAGATATTTTAGATATGCAAGAGGGAGATGAGGTGATATGCAAGTTGAGAGAATATGTGTATAATGGTATAGATGTGAGAGAGTGGTCAAAAGAGGTGGACGAGTATAAAAGGTATGTGAAAAAGTTGGCTGTATGGATGGGAGTGCTATATTATATGAGGGTAAATAAGGTGGGTGAGACGGAGAGTGTGCCAGTGATGACATTTGAGGGTATGGTAGGATTGGTGATTATTACACATAGGATGTATGGGCATGTGGGAAAAAACAAGTTATGGGAATTGATGAAAAGAATGGTTTTCCACCCTAGGCTGGGACTGGTTGTTGCAGAAGTGGCAACTACTTGTGAGAGTTGCCAAAAGCGAAAATACCAGTCCCAGCATAGCCACCCCCAGTGCGAAAGATTGAAGTGAAAGAACCGTGGGAGCTTGTGGTGGTTGATATTGTGAGTATGCCGAGAACGAGTAGAGGGAAAGTTGGAATATTAGTAGGGGTCGATCACAAGAGTAAGTTTGTGTATGTTGCTGCATTAGAGAATAAAACAAGTGAGCATGTTGCGAGAGTGATGAGAGAGAGTATGTTACCAATGATGCTTGGAAGGACGCATAAGTGTTTAACAGATAATGGGCCTGAGTTTAGGGGTGCTAGTTTTGAGAGAATGTTGAGTGAGAATGGGATAGAGCATGTTAGAATAACCGTATATGTCTGCTTCGAATGGTTTCGCTGAGCGAATGGTGAAAACGATAAGTGAAATGCTGCGTGTATGTACTGAGGAAGGGGCTGAGTGGGATGCTGAGTTGGCAAGAATTGCCTGGTGCTACAATTCGACATACCACTCAGCCATTCAAACTTCCCCAAGAAGGTATGTGTCTACATTTGGAAGGTTTGTGCAAAAGGATATACGAATAAATGAGAATACATGTGATAGATGGAGAGAGGCTGGTGTGCATTTTCGGTCATTTGGTGTTGGTGAGCTTGTTTTGAAAGAGGTGCATGAGGCTGGAAGAAGGAATGAGTATAAGTTGGCGCAAAAGTTTGAGGGTCCATTTGTGGTGAAAAAGGTATGGGAGAATGGGGTAATGTATGTGATTGAGAGGGAGCAAGAGAATGGACAGTGTGAAGAAGTAAGAGCACATCATCGGCAGTTGCGCAAATGGCGAATACCTCCAGAGTACATCGTATGTCACCCAATGTATGATATGTGTGAGAGGATGGAACAAAAGAAAGCGCTAGAAACCAAGAACATGATGGGAATCCAGGATGAATGGATGGATGCAGATCTGGAGTTCTTGATTGTGTCAAAGCGGGCAAAAAGGAAGAAAAAGGTGAGAAGAAAGGGAATGAAAGGTGAGAAAGCAAGGCAGATAGGTGAAGTATATGAGCTGAAGGATTCCCAGTTGGACTCTGGAACAGCCGCGGGTGAGGCAGAGTTAGAATGGGATATTCGGGACTTTGGTGGTTCATGGTGCCAGCCTGGTCCATCCGGGGAATTCTCGTTTGAGGGTTTTGGGGTCTCAGACCTTGAGGGCCTTTCTTTTCTGGGATTTTCCGAGGGTGGAGGAGAAGAGGAGAAGAAGGGAAATCTTCTTCACTCAGAAGTGGAAAGATTGTGTCAAGGAGGGGACATTAAGAGTATGGGATTTACAATTCTTGAGAGTGAGAGTGAAAGGGAAAATGTATGTGAGAGAGAAAGGAGTGTAACTGAGCAAAGTATTGTGACCTTAATGGAAAGTGTGAGGGATGAATGGGGAGTAGATAGAGGTGAAGGAAGTATAAATGAAAGAATGAGGAAGAGAATGAATGTGATTGATTTTTGTGAGGAAGTGAGAATGTTATTGCTTGAGATAGAAGAAAATGTGTTGAATAAAAGCTTAGATGTAAATTAACAAGTAGTATTAGAGAAGATATTAAAAGTAGATGGGTTAGAATGATAGAGAAAGTGCAACAGTGTTTAGGGAGTGGTGATGGTAATGTAGTATAAAGTATTGGCGTAGTGTTCTGTAGGAAAAAAAAAATAGTAGTATTGTATGATGTGTGAAAGAGTAAGTGGTTAGAAATTCAACCAGATGGCAGCCTACATTTTGAGGCCAGAAGCTGGGCTGTGCTTGGAGGAGGAAGGTGCCTGGGTGAGTTCCCAGACCTGCTGATCCCTGCCTCTGGTGATTTGCCGCATTGCAGGTTTCAACATCATTCCTGGTATTGTAAATAACTATTGTAAATAAAGATTAAAAAAAAAATGAAATTATAGGTATATTTTTTAGTATAACGTAAATTATTAAAGAGAAAGAAAGTAATTGTTAGCCAGCTGTTAGTCCTAAATATTGAATGTTTGAATGTTTGAATGTTTACTGTATTTGTTAAATATAAAGATTATTAAATAACTGAATTATAATTTAAATAAATAAATGAATGATTTATAAAGTAAATTTGTAAATATGTTATTCTTATGATAGCCATGTATGTAATTAATGATTTAAAAGATTTAAAATTGAAAACAATTATTTTTGAAAAAAAAAAATAATAAATTAAAAAAAAAATAAAAAAAATAAAAAAAATTGAAAATTAATTTTTGTAAAATATATATATATATATATATATTTGAAAATTGAAAAAATTATTTTTCGGAAAAAAAAAGGGTATCTATGTAAATAATTTGTTAATAAATATTTTGGTATAAAAATTGTAAGGAAAGGAAGAGAGAACCATATTAGGGTAATATAGTAGGTGTGTAGGCTATATGGCAAGACAGGTGGAAAGGAGCTTGGGGGGGGGGAAGATGTGGAGGGTGAACCCTTTCCCCTTTTAGTTCTCAGCCCTTTCCCCCTGGCCTTGATTATTATTATTTATATATTAAATTTCTTTGATTTTTGAATGAAATATTTGTTATAGAAAGGATTTTAATGGTTCTCTCTCTCTTTCCAGCAAACAAATAATGAATAAGAATGATAACTGTTATAAGAAATTAGAAAGATAGTAGTAAACTATTAAGCATTAAGATAATAAATAATAAACATTAAGTACTAAATTATTAATATTAGCAAACAAATAAATAAAGAAATAGTTATAAGATATGTTAATATTTTAATGAATGAAAAGACTAAACAATAAGTTATATAAAGAAATGTTAAACTTGTAAACAAGGAATGAGGAATAAAACAGTTTTATTAAATTAGTATGGGAAAAAGAGTGAGTTGGACAGTTGCTTGTTAAACCCTGTTAGTAAATGAATAATAAAGTACTAAATTGTTAACATTTTAACAAACAAACAAATGAAAAGAAGAATAAACAAATTTAGTAAAAGAGACGCTTCTGAGGTTTAAAAGTGTCGGTGTGTGTGTGTCAAAACTCGAGTTTTGAGAAGTGGAGGGAACCAATTGGCGCATGTGTGGAAATATAAATAATAAAAAATATAGTTTAAGAGGGTAATTTGACAAGAGAAAATAAAGAACATAACAGAGGAAACTAAAGTCAGGCTGGATTTGTCTGAGGCTGAAGACCGTTATTGGGCCAAGGGAACTTTAAGTTCTGTTAGGAAGGGGATGCCGGAGATAGTGAACCACTAACAGAAGGAAGCTATTCTGGCAAGTAAGAAACTGTTGGTGGCAGGAGCCAGCAGTCGTGGAATCGGAGGTCTGGGCAGCGAGCCTGGATCCAACAACCCTTCAAGGTAAGCAGCCTGGTTTCGTGGAGTTCTTAAACAAAAGAGAAAATTCTTATTCGTGGTGCGGCCGTTAGGTTACTCCGAATCCCACCACAGCATGGGGCTTTATCAAATCACACGTCTATCAGACGAAGATTACGAGTCTTGAAAACTTACGTACACGTATACAAACTGCTGCAGATAACATAACCCCGCAAATGCTCCAGAATGTGTTTAGAAATGCTGCAGAACGATATGAGCTGTGCAGGGATACTAATGGGTGTCATGTCGAATCCTACTCTTAATTATTTAATAAATGTTACCACTATCATTTTATGATTGAATTCCATATAATTTCCAAGTGCTTCACAAAAATAGATCCTGACTTTATGTACACCCTGTATTTAACCATAATAAGCATACAAAAATCTATATTATGCAAAAAAAATTATATACAGGGTGTCCCAGAATTAACTATCTATTTCAATGAAATCGGACAAATTTTTTAAAAACACACTTTTATTTATGTTTATCATGTTTAATATGTGTTAAAAATGTATAAATGTATAAATTTCTAAATTTTTTTCATAATTTTATTTTCATAATTTTTTCAGTTTTTCAGTTTTATTTTCATTCTCTTTCAGAACCCTGTTAATAATGAATACACAAGAACGCATCTTTGTTGTAACATCCTGTATCAAAGGAATGCAATGTAATGAAATCAGAAAAATTTACAAGATTCCACAGAACCGGTCCTACAGACAAAGCGATTCGTGAACTTGTGAACAAATTTAAAAGAACTGGATCCGTACACGACGAGGTGGGAAGAGGACGCCCAAGGACAGCACGTAACAGTACCGAACAGGTACGACAATTGTTTGAGGATGAACCAACAACTTCGGTTAGGGAGGCTGGTCGAAGACTCAACATATCCAAGACAACAGTTCATAGAATCTTGCGTTCGACACTGATGAAAAAGGCTTATCACATTCAAGTACTGCATGCCCTAAATGAAGAGGATTATCCAAATCGAGCAGCAAGGTGTGCAGAAATTGTGGATCAAATCGAAAATGAAAGTTTATTGGATAACATCTTATTCAGTGATGAGGCGACTTTCCACACGTGTGGTAAAGTCAATCGACACAACTGTTGTATCTGGTCCAATGAAAGACCGTCTGAAGTCATAGAATGACAGAGAGACTCTCCAAAAGTTAACGTGTGGCTTGGAATTACCAAATCCAAAATTTATGGCCCATTCTTCTTTGCGGAAGCAACTGTAACAGGTACGGTCTACCTTGATATGCTTCAGCAGTTTCTCGAACCACAGCTTCTTGATGATGGCATTCTTGATAACGTTGTGTTTCAACAAGATGGAGCACCATGTCATTATGCTCTAATTGTTCGAGAATACCTCAACAGATGCCTTCCGAATCGGTGGATTGGACGTGGAGGACCTCGACCTTGGCCTCCGCGTTCTCCGGATTTGACACCCCTGGATTTCTTTGCATGGGGTTTCATAAAAACAAAGGTTTATCGCCAAAAGATCAATAGTTTAGCTGAACTTAAAGAATGCGTCCAGTTGGCAGTGCGGGAGATAACACCTGAAATGCTTCAGTGTGTTTCGCAGCGCTAAGGATAGATTTGAAATTTGCAGAGATACAGACGGTGCACATGTTGAAACTTCTCAATAAAGTTTTGACTTATGATTTATAAATCTATTTGTTTTTGTATCATAATTTAGTAATAAACACAAAATTATGTCAGTTTTTATTAAATTTGTCCGATTTCATTGAAATATAGTTAATTCTGGGACACCCTGTATATCTAAATATTTTTCATAGACACAATAAATCTATATTATGGGGAAGAAGCAAAAAAGGTTTTTAAAAACATCTAAATTCAAATGCAATGTGGCACCACTTAGAATTTTTTTTATCTTATTAAAATTTTATATTTAGAGTTTTTTCAACATAGGTAACAATTTTAGGGGTAAGACCTACAAATTTTCAACATTTATTTTTTTGGACCACCCTAATACATATGCATTAACAGGAGCAGAACTTGATGAAGAGCAAGCAATGGCAGCAGAACAGTGGATAATCAGCAACAAGCCTCAATATGTAGCATATATTCTGGCTTTCAAAATAAGACAAGAACCTTTTCTCAGTATCAATGTTTAATAATCAAGTCATTCAATTGTATAGAAAGTCTTCCTCTACTTGATGGCAATTGATGAAAATACAAACTGCAAAAAGAAATGCTATTGGTATGGAAGATTTCTGCAACTTTTGTGAACATCTACTGAGTTGTACCCTGAATTCAGCTGTCATTGAGTGTGTTTTCTCAACATTTGGACACATCTGGTCCAAGTTACGCAACAAGCATGGGACTGAAAAAGCAGGAAAACTGGTCAAAATATACAAATATTTGTATAGTGGAAGTAAACTGAATGAAGATTGATTACTTTGAGATGTGCCAGTGCTTAATAAATAAATACTTAACTATAATTACTATCTGAATTTAATTAGTTTATTACTTTTACAGGGCACTTCATTTAGTAAAATGAAATATTTTGGAGTTCAGTTTTAATTAAAAATAAAGTTGAAGTTCAGTTGCGCTTTGTGCTTTTGTTATTTATTTAATAAAAAGTCCTACATGACTGCAATGACTCTTAAATACATGGTATTGACTGTTAGGTATATTATTTTTGTTAGCTTATTACAATAACTCTGTTTTAAAATATCTGAAAAAACCCACTTGAGTGGGTTTTAATTGCATTTTTTCAGGTGGGTTTTTCCATCTCAATTTGGGGCTAAGATACGGTAATTTGAAATTTTGGGGTCCCTGAAAACCCTCAAAGTTGGAAGGGCCATAACTTTTGAACCATAAGTCCAGTCAATCTCAAACTTGAAATTTTGGGGGTTTAATGCTATAAAACAAACTATAGGAAAATTGGAAGGGGTGTGGTATTAAGCACTGCATGAGCTGTCCTGGAATTACCCCCTTGCGTTAGATAGCTAGACAGAAAAGGAATGAAAATGCATTGAAAGTCTGGTGCTGCATGCTCTCCTTAAAGGGAGGCATGCAGTTAGAGTTCAGAAGAGCAATGTCCATTATAATAGCGATAGTAAAGAGAGAGTGAGGCAACATTGCGGTAAAGAGAGAGAGATCAAAGACAATCAGTAAGAGGCAGGGAAATGATGAGACAAAAAGCCTTTGATTCCACTAGGTCAAGTACGACTGTGTGGGTTGAGCCACCCGACACATGAGAAACATACTCCATACAAGGGCAAACAAGACCTCTATACAGAGACAGCAAGCAACTGGGTGGGGGTGAAGAAACTGCAGAGGCAGTACAGCACATCTAACCTCTTAGAAGCTGTTTTAGAAAGAGAGTATATGTGATCTTTCCAGGAAAGATCACAAGAAAAGGAAACACCAAGAATGTTAAGAGGAGACGAAGGATCGTCATGTGTTGTTGAAGGTATGGGGATAGTTATGTGGAAGATTATGACGAGTAGACAGATGGAAGTACCAAGTTTTTGAGGCATTGAAAGCCACAAGATTTTCTCTGCCCCAATAAGATACAGCAGAAAGATCTGAGGTCAGGTGTCCCATAGCCATCTCACATGAATCATGAAGCGACTGCTGTGAGGGATGCTTTGGGAAGTGGGTGAAGTGAAGAGTGGAATCATTGGCATAGGAGTGAATAAGAGAGGAAGTGAGAATTAAAAGATCATTAATAAATAAAAGGAAAAAAGTGGGTGACAGGACAGACCCTAAGAAACACCACTGTTAATAACCTTAGGAGGAGAACAGTAGCCTAATACAACCACAGCTACAGAGTGGCCAGAAAGGAAATTAGAGATGAAGGCACAGATAAGACAGAAACCAAAGCAGGGTTGGCACCCAAAAACCCACTGGAATTTTCAGTGGGTTTTTGTGTTTTTGGTCTGAGATGTTTATTTTAAAATAATTGAAATTTTTCTGATTGCTACATTGTTCAATTGTAGCTAATTAGAATGCTTTGGCATGTTGATTATTTCAAGTAAGCTGATTTATAAAACAGTTCTTAAATTATGCATTGTGTAAATAAAGATTATGAAAAATTGAAAAGTTTTATTGGCCTTTTAAATGGTGTCCAGACTACAGACACAAATAGAGTACAGTAAAACTAATGAATGCTAAATAAAGGTGTATATATATTATTCACAAGTATTACTTGATCTTAAATGCTTATGAATTACGAATGAATAGCCTGGTCTTAAATTTTGGACCCATTTAATAAATTCTTTATTCTCTACATCTACAAATGGAATATTTGCTGAAAAGAAAAATCTGGCCATTTGCAAATCTAGTTGTTCTTTTTGATCTACAGTTGTTCTAACCACATATGGCATTATCTGACCTTGCGTTTTCTTGGCTGGAGTAGAATGAAAAAATGGTATGGAAGATTCAGAAGTGGTTGAAGTGAATGAAGTCTCACTACTGTGAATTGTAGTGTCATCATGAACCAGGCATTCATATGATTTGCTTGAAGAGGGTCTACTCTCAAAACTGCCATGTCTATGTGTAGGAGGAGGAGTTGCTGATGTAGTTGTATTTGTAAGCTCATCTGCTTCATCATCACAAGCCTGTACCCATTTTTTATTGCATCGATTTAAGTGATGTTTCACTCATTCTATTTTTTTTTAAAATACACATCCGCAGTATTTGCACCAAACTCTATTTGGTTGGTCACTCAACATTTTTACTTCATCCCATTTAGCAGCTTTAAGTCTGCCACCAGTATGTGCACGTCTAACTCTAAGCATTATTAAATAGATATTAATTAACTAAAACTGATCTCTGAAAAAAAGATGTTCAAAAATAATAATAATGTCTACTGTCTAGGCCTGTAAACAAATTGCAATAAAAATTCAGAAAAACACGCTACTGTGTTGATTCAAAATGGAACAAAAGCCACACTTTACAATATGTTAAATGAAAATACATGTTTCAACAGCACACTGCTATCTTCTTCAGTTGAAAGTGACCTTAACCCTTTAAGCCCTGAATTTTTTTGTAGGGTTAAGTTATGAATGCTTTTATTTGAAATGTTAGCAATTTGTACCTTCAGTCCTTAAAGGGTTAAAACTGAAACAAAATATATAAATTCTAAAAATCATAGCTATAACTTTAATTTAAATTATGAAACCCAAAACCCCAAAATCCATGGGCTTTGGGCTTTGGGCTTTTGGTGAAAAACCCAGGTTTTTGCCAACCCTGAACCAAAGGAGAGCAGTTTTGAAATTAAAGATTTGTTTCAGACACTATCAAAAGGTTTTGACATGTCTAGTGCAATGGCAAAAGTTTCACCAAAATCTCAAAAGGAAGATGACCAAGTCGAGAGAGATGCAAGAAGATCACCAGTAGAGCATCCCTCGCAGAACCCATACTGACAATCTGAAAGAAGATTGTGAGAAGAGAGGTATTTAAGAATCTTCTTATTAAGGATAGATTCATAAACTTTGGAAAGGCAAGAAATCAAAGCAATTGGACAATAGTTACAGGGTTGAGAGCAGTCATCCTTCTTTGGGACAGGCTGAATGAAAGCAAACTTCCAGCAGGAAGGAAAAGTACCAAATGAGAGACAAAGATGAACGTTTGCCTAGGCAGGGTGTCAGCACAGAAGCACAGTTAAGAACAACAGGAGGAACACCACCAGGACTGTATGCTTTCCTAGAGTTGAGCCCAGATAAGGCAGAAAAAACCTTTAGAGGAGATTCTAATTTCAGACATAATAAGATCAGAGGGGGTAGGAGATGGGGGAACAGCACTGGAATCATCCAGGGTTGAATTGTAAAGTGAAAGTTTGAGTGAAGAGTTCAGCTGTCAGGAAAAGAGACGGAAACTGAGCTAAAATAAATAAAAAAAAAAAATTTGTAAATAAATTATTTTCATGGCATCAGATTGTGTGCATTACAGTAATAAATGCAGTTCACATTTCTTTTTATAGCAACAAAATGTGCAACACAAGGATGTTCCTGCACTGAAGCCCAATGTTATGCAGTGATTTCTGTGCATGCTTTGAAGAAATGTGTCTAAACAAATGGACTGCAGAAGGTGATGATGCAAAATTTGAAACAAAATCAGATAGTGATAAAGCGAAAAGAATCATGGGGCAGGTACTAAGAATATTCAAAAGAAGGGACAAGACAGTAATGATTCCCCTGCTGAAAACACTGATCATACCAAAACTTGAATACTGCTTCTTTTTTATATGAGCATGTTAGGACCAAGCAGTATTTCAATTTGGGTATGATCAGTGTTTTCAGTAGAGGAATCATTATATTCCTATCCCTTCACTTAAAGGTTCTCAGTATCTGCCCAGTTATTCTCTTTGCTCTGTTTACTGCTATCTTATTTTGTGTTTCAAATTTTGCATCATCAGTCATTACAACCCCTGAATCTTTTGCTTTAGAATTTCTCCGAATTTCCTGTCCATTTGGGGTATAGTATTCCATGGATTTTTGGTCCTCCCTTTTTCCATACTGTGGGGGTTGTGAAGTTTTTCTCCCCTCTTTCCAGGCCCCCTAGTACGAGTGCAGTGTGGAAGTACTTCTCAAGTGTGTCAAATGATGTAGGGAAGTGTGTCATATGTAATAAGAACTATTCACAAAAGGGAAGGAATACCACTAACTTAAAAAACCATCTGCATTCAATGCACAAGAAGGAATATAATGAAGTGATATCTAGTGAAAATGAAGCTAATGAACAGTCAAAGAAGAAAAAGGCATCAAAAGTATCTCTTACACCCCTACAGGAAATGGTGTGTAGTGAAAGGAAAGAATCAGACGATTGAAAGTTGCTTCAAAAAAGTAAAAATTTGGGATGCAAATCATTCTAAATCAAAATCACTGGACTATCAATATAGCCAAAATTATAATAATGGATGACTTAGGTTTCATGAGACTCACGGCTGAAACAGCTCCACAGTATAAAATGAAACAGCATCAGTTCTACACTGATCTTGTGTGCAATGATATCTATGACTTTGTTTCAAAGAAAGTGTTCAAAATTCTTGAGCCTCTAAAAGATTCGAAAGTATCATTGACAATGTATGCATGGTCAGACACATCTGCTGCAGTGTCTTTACTCTCTTTGACATGCCATGCAGCGAATCAAGACTTCAAGAGAACCAATTTGGTGCTCAGCGTAATGCCACTTAAAGACTGCCACACTGGAGAATACTTGTCAGAAAAATTTGAGCAGATGCTTCAGAAGCGGGATATTGCCCATTCATCCATCCATTGTGTAATGTGCGACTCAGGAGCAAACATGATAAAAGCTTTGTTTCTCACTTGTTAGCTAAACTTTGATCCATCGCTACTCATTTCAACCATTCTACAATGGCACAGGAATGAGTTAAAAAAAAATTCAGAAATGCTTAGATCAACCTGAACTTACAGTCATTCATGGTGGAACAGCACTTATCACATGATGCAGAGAACACTGAAGTTGAAGGAACCACTAAGTCTATACAGCGCTGCTAACTCCAAAATGCAACAACTCACTAATGTTGACTTCACTCTCTTGTCAAACTGTGTGGTTGTGTTGGAACCATTCGATGATATCACAAAAAGATTGAGTAGTTCCACCTCTTCCATATCTGAGGTTATTCCCCTCCTCATTTCCTTGAAAAATGTGCTGCAACCTCGAAGTGGTGATTCTGAAGCTGATTGTAGAATTAAAACAATGAAGGAGATAATGTGCACAGAGCTAGCAAGGAGATTTGATGGCCTAGAAGCAAATGACATGTATTCTTTGGCTACCTATTTGGATCCAATGTACAAAGCAAAATTTTTTTCTGCTTCTCATGTCACAAAAGGTGTTCAGAAAAAATTGGGATATCTTTGTGATGAAATGGACAAGACTCAATCATCATCAGACTCGGACCAGCAAAGAAACCACTGACTGATTTAGGCCAGGCATCAGCTTCTATGAGTAAATCAATAACAATAATGGACTCGAGTGCTCTATTGGCTTCCAGTCGTGATGATGAGACCAAAACTGAGTCAAGCAGAAACTCGCAAAAAATTATCAAGAAATATCACAAAGAAAAAAGGATTGGACAAGATGATGATGCTTTGGCTTGGTGGAGGTCAAATCAAAAGAAATACAAAAATTTGAGCAAACTGGCTCAGACATACCTTGGATGTCCTCCCTCAAGTGTTCCTAGTGAACAATTATTTAGTGGAGCAGGGATTATCCACTATGAAGAATGGAATAGGCTGAAGGGGGACAAAGCTGAAAAACTTTTATTTTTGAAATACAGTCTCCCAGCAATTCAATTTAAATAAGGATTAAATAGTGTGTATATACACAGTATATTATAATTATACACACCACTTTCAAATGGATGGTGGTTGGGGAAAGTGGTTGGTGGGATGCAAAATGTGTTGGGTCCTTGTCCCACATCCTGGAAAAACACTTTTTACAGTTTAGATTATAGTCATTATATTGTACTGTGAAAAGTGTGGCTAAAATGCGATATTTTATTGTGTTGTTTATTCTTAGGTAATATGATGATGTTATAGGGTACATAACTGCAACTGCAGAGCTATGAAAAATGACAACTGCTACATCACTAATATATATATGTTGTTGAAAATGTGACAGAATAGATAGGTGTAATAAGTCAACCAGGTTAGAAGCAGACACCAGACCTTTACTTATTTCCCAGTTTGCAGTGCATGCTTGAGCCCTGGAGTTTACTTTAACCAAATCCAGTTCTTCTGTGATCCATTCATGTAACTAGCTACAGAACCTAGTATTATTATCAGACACCAGTCATGTTATTCCAGAGTTTGGGTTTTGCCCATGCTTGTTTGGCACTGATTTTAGGTTGATTAACTTATGTGAGACAGGTTCGCCATAATTGTCAGTGTTTGTATTTATCATTTTTATGTTGGTTATTTATTATTTATGCCTCTTGATTTCATGAGTAAACTATGTTTTCCAGTGATCAATTATGAAGTCATGATTCCAGTTAATGTGTGTTGATTAATTGTCTGTTATTTCATTATTGTGATTAATGGTGCCTGGTGCATGTAACTAATAATCTTATGTTGTCTAGGCAACCAGTTGGGACTCAACTCACCTAGTACAGACTCATCAGGCTTGGATTGTGGATTCAATCCAGTTGGAGCTATGAAGTCCATTGAGATTGTGTCAACCACTGTTGGTCACTTACATCTGCCCTAGAATCAGGCTTGTGACCCTAATAGTCTAGGGGTGTACTGATATTGCTTTTTAGCCAAAACCGATAATTAAAAACAGTATCAGTGATAATTGATACTGATAGATATCCAGCTAGGGTTTATTAGTTTGTCATATTTTTGTAACATTCATAATTTATTGTGTTGAAAATTTGGCAACAAAGCAATAATCCTTTTCATTAAAGATGGCAATACTGCATTAGATGTCATAGTTTTGTTTGTTATACAATTGGACTGCGGGCCTATGTTGGGCTTGGTAAATGTGTTTTTAACCAGCTAGCTGGGTTAATATTGTGAGCTATGACTACAAAATAGTTTTTTGGTTTTCTAGGCTTTATACAATACCTATTTCTCAAAGGATTTACACTTGTTTGATTGGCTGTTTGAAAAGAAAATTGGGTAAAACTTATGTGCTACATTTCTTAGGAGTGAGGCTATGATCAACCTGCAGCATTAAGCCAAACATAGCCTATGTCTATATCCTGACCTATTTAAAAATGTGTATATTGTCTATAACACAGCTTTTGGTTTTCTAGGCTTTATACCTATTTCTCAAAGGATTTACACTTCTTTGATTGGCTGTTTGTAAAGAACAACAAGTTCCAAGCGAACATATGTTCAGTATTGGAGGAAACTGCCAGTACTCCTACAAATCAGCTGTCTCCTGAACATACAGAGCAGCTGTTATTTTTACACAAGAACTTAATCCTTTTGAAAAAAATAAGTTATGTGAAGTGATAAAACAATAAAATAGTGGAAATTTCATCCTCTAAATAGTCTTTTATTCATAATTTTGGAAAATTATACTTTTAAAAATTTTGGCCTATACAATACTGATAAAAATCTACCAATATATCAGTACATCCCTACCTAACACAAACTAGATAGCTGCCTTGAACAACAAAAAATCAGGTCACAGGGGTCAAGTTTGGAGGGTAGCTGGCTGGGACAAGGGTTCACATGCTGTACAAGTCATTTCCAGTACTTGTCCCCCACTTGCTTTCTATCATTTCTGCCAAATCTCTCAAATTGTTTTTTGTTTTCCAGAGGTTCTTGTTAATTGGGATTCATTGCCCATTTTTTTTTGTGTGTGTTTATACTTTCATATTGAATAATTGTGTTTATTCCAGATATAATAAAGAAAAAACCCATAGATTAGTTTATTTCTATTAGGTTTACCTTGGAATTCCAGCCCTTTCTTGGACTCTGAGTGGTTGGTTCTCTCACTCAGTGGATATGAGGATTTAGTAAACAGAACTTTGGGAAGTCTTTTACAGTTAACATGCAAGTTGGCCCTGAATAATTTCCCAGAAAGAAGGTGAGGAATTTGTGAATAGAAATTTGGGAAGTCCTTTACAGTTAATGTGCGAGTCAGACCTGAATAATCTCCTGGAAATAAACAACTGACAATAGAGGCATTACTGGATACCTGAGGAAACTATCCCCTTGCACAGTCTCTTGACTATCACAAACCCAGAAACATGAAAGAGTGCTGGGTGGCTCAATGATACAGACACTTGGGGACTACAGCCTACACAGCCACTGCAGCAATATAGGGGCTCAGGAATTGCACTCTCGCAGTTTTTGATTAGTGTGGCATTCCATTTGTCCAGTCCACCACTAAGGTGCTTTTAGTTTCCCTATAGCTTGTGTAATATCATGTTATAAAGTCAAAGTCCATAATACTTTCCCCTTGTAGTTCTTCAAAGAATGGGTGGCTATTGCATATCAGTTTGTCAGTTTTTGGGATACTGAAAGATGATTCGCACTGAGCTCTTAATATTTCAGATACTTCTGTTAGATCATCATATAAAGCAGTCTTCATTTTTCAAAAGTCCAATGGTCATGTGGTTTTTCAACTTCCTTTTTGCAAAATTATCGCAGTACTTTGAGTTCACCTTTATCACTTTTATAGCATCATCATCATCTTTTTCTGTATGCTTCTCAATTAGTTCCTGTATGATGCAATCGATACTCTGCAGTTTATCATTTAATATTTTTCTGATGTTATCTTTACAGTTACTTAATTTTGCAATCACTCTTTCTCTTTCGGAACAATGACCTCTTTTGACTCTCAAACCTGCTTCTCTTTCCTTTTTGTTGTATTTTTGGGACATGTCTTTCCACAATTTCCAGCATCATCTCCTCCAAGGTCATTAGCATCTTTCCCATTGTCTTGGCCTTGAAGATGGTTTTCCAATCAATTATTTTCATGCTGGATGCAATATCTTCCCAGTTTATAGTTTTGGAGTGAAAATTAAAAATTTTGAATTTGCTTCTCTCTATTATTCATGTTCTTTCCTTACCTATTGCTTTTATATTGGTTGTTATTTCAATAATGTTGTAATCCAATATTATATTTGGGGATATTTCTACATTATCAATTAGGTTCCTGTTATTTGTGAATACCAAATCTAGACAGTTGTTTTTTTGTGTTTTCTGTTATTTCTTGTGGTAACAAATTCATCAGCTAGAGCTAGTAGCATTTTTACCTGCTCCTGGTTTTCCCATGTGCCCCCCTTCTCCTGGTATATACATACCGGTATATTTTTTCCTATCCTTTTATATTTCATGAATGGAAAATTAAAATCACCATAGAGAAAAATATTTGGGGTTGGAGAATGTAGATCTTTTGCCCAGTTTCTTACCTCTGTAATGGAACCTGAGAATTTTGAGGTTGGCGTGTTCGGAGGTTTGTGCATTACAATTAATACCATATTTAATTTTTCAACTTTTGCTGCTACACATTCTACGTAATTGTTTGAGGTACTTACAGTCAATTCTGCCATATGCCTTTCACATGTGTAAATAGCACATCCTCCTTTATGTTTCACTGTTCTGTCAGCTTGGAGGATGTTATAATTGTCAATTTGTATTTCTTCTTTGTCAATACAGAACTCACAGTTTTCATCAGGGCTGTGGAGTCAGTACACAAAACCTCCAACTCCTCTATTTTTCAAATGTCTGACTCCAACTCCGAGTCACTAACAAAGTATAGATCTTGTAACTGCTGCCTGAGTAGTTTTCTGATCTTTTGTTAGCTTTGAAGTACTTGGGATGGTTTCCTTACTTCTGTCATCTTTCTCATTGACAGCCTTAAAAACTTCGGGATAAAGACGCTGTAAGTGTCTTAAATTTGATGCTCTGGTAGGTGCATTTTTATCAGTGCCAGAATATGCACTGATTTTGGCATCGCAGTATTTTTCTTCATCATCATCTTGTATCACACACTGACACATGAAATGTTTTCCATCTTTAGTGATTGTAAAGTGTTCAAACACAGCTGATTTCGTTGGAAGTCTCTTTGCCATTGTGCATTGAAGTTTAGAACAAATAATTTTATCAATAATTTGAAATTAAACTTATCAAGTTATCAGTATCACAATTATAAAAATATTTCCTGAAAAAAAAGTAAGGGTTAATACTGATAATTAATTAAGTATAAATAATAAATATATTTGATTTATATTTATTATTTATACTTAAAATAGTATTTTCTTAAGATTTTATATTGAGGTCGGAGTCGGTACATTTTTACCAACTCCAACTCCACCCAAAATTGCTTCCAACTCCGACTCCACATCCCTGGTTTTCACAGTTCACCTGGCAGTCTTTTAGATGGGTTTCCGTGAGGCATGCAAAATCTGTTCCAGTTTCTTGCACGAGCCCTTCAGGTATAAAACTTTGTCCAGGGAATGGTTTGATTTAAGGCCCTGAATATTGGCTAGGATTTTTTTTATTTTTCCCTTCAATTTTCACATACTTGTGCTTCTGATTCTTTTCCCAATGGTAGTGCTGGTTTTGTTGCCTTGTGATCCTCCGAGAATTTTCCTCTCTATTTGTTTTGATAACCATTGTCCCAATACAGCATGTAATGTCTTCCTGTATGCCTTCTGCATGGCTCTCGGATCCCATTATTTGTCAACTGGCTTTGTATTTGTTGGATGGTATTCAATAGTTGATTTGTGTGGGCTACATCTAAAAAACAAAATAATAAATATTATATATATATATGCAGCAAGGAGAGGCCAAGGGCCTAGAAGAAGGAGAAAGCCAAAATCAAGGTCCAGGGTTGTTGAGATGTCTGGACACTGCATTTGAAAGATGGGAGGTCATAGACAGGAGGAAAGATAGACTGAGGAAGACTGTTCCAGAGTTCACCAGTTGAGTAGATGAAAGACTGAAAATACTTATTAACCACTGCATTAGATAGTTAGACAGAAAAGGAACGAGAAAGTGTAGAAAGTCTGGTACTGGATGCTCTCCTTAAAGGAGGCGGCATGCAGTTAGAGAGTTCAGAAGAGCACTGTCCATTATAATAGTGATAGTAAAGAGAGAGTGAAGCAAAATTGCAGCAAAGAGAGAGAAGTTGAAGAAAATTAGTAAGAGGTGGGGAATTGATGAGACAAAAAGCCTTTGATTCCATCCAGTCAAGTAGAGTACAGCTGTGTGGGTTGAACCACCCCACACATGAGAAGCATACTCCATACAGGGGTGAACAAGACCCCTGTACAGAGAGAGCAACTGAGTCAGAGTGAAGAAACCGCAGAGGCGGTACAGCACACCTAACCTCTTAGAAGCTGTTTTAGAAAGAGTATATGTGATGTTTCCAGGAAAGATCACAAGAAAAGGAAACACCAAGAATGTTAAGAGGAGAGGAAGGATTGAGTTGTGTTATTGAAGGTAATGGGATAGTCATGTGGAAGATTGTGGCAAGTAGAGAGATGGAGGAACCGAGTTTTTGAGGCATTGAAAGCCACAAGGTTTTCTCTGCCCCAATCAGATAGAGCAGAAAGATCTGAGGTCAGGTGTCCCATAGCCATCCCATGTGAATCATGAAGCGACTGCTGTGAGGGACACTTTGGGAAGCAGGTGAAAAGTGAAGAGTGGAATCATTGGCATAGGAGTGAACAAGACAAGCAGTGAGAATTAAAAGATTAATAAATAAAAAGAAAAGAGTGGGTGACAGGACAGAACCCTAAGGAACACCACTGTTGAGAACAGCAGCCATCTACAACTGCAGCTATAGATCAGCCAGAAAAGAAATTAGAGAAGAAGGCACAGATACGATAGAAACTAAAGGAGGGCAGTTTCAAAATTAAAGATTTGGGCCAGACTATCAAAAGCTTTCAATGTCTAGCGCAACAGCAAAAGTTTCATCAAAATCTGAAAAGGAGGATGACCAAGAGTTAGAGAGATATGCAAGATGATTGCCAGTAGTGTCCCTTGCAGAATCCATACTGACAATCTGAAAGATGATTGTGAGAAAAGAGGTGTTTGAAAATCTTCCAATTAAGGATAGATTCAAAAACTTTAGAAAGGCAAGAAATCAAAGCAATTGGACAATAGTTACAGGGTTGAGAGCAGTCACCTTCTTTGGGAGAGGCTGAATGAAAGTGAACTTCCAGCAGGAAGGAAAAGTACCAGATGAGAGACAAAGATGAAAGAATTTGCCTAGGCAGGGTGTCAACACAGAAACAGTTCTTAAGAACAGGAGGAACACCATCAGGACCATATGCCTTCCTACAGTTGAGTCTAGATAGGGCAGAAAAAACATCTTTCGAAGAGATTCTAATTCCAGACATAATAAAGTGAGAGGGGGGAGGAGATGGGAGGAACAGAACCAGAATCATCCAGGGTTGAATTGTAAGCAAAAGTTTGAGCAAAGAGTTCAGTTTTGTTAGAAGAGATGGCAACTGTGCCATCAGAATGTAAAAGAGAAGGGAAAGAAGAGGAAGTAAAATTGTTGAAGAGGTTCTTAGCTAGATGCTAGAAAGAGTGAAAAGAATTAGAATTGGATAGATTTTCACATTTTTGTTGGATGAAGGCATTTTTGGCAAGTTGAAGAACAGATTTTGCATGATTCCAGGCAGAAATATAAGCCGAGTGAGAGTCAGGAGTTGGATGGTGACAGTACCTTCTGAAAGCCTCCTCTCTGTTGCAGATAGCATTAGAACAAGTTAAACCAAGGTTTTTTTTTGCATTATGGTCATTCCATATCAGCAATAGAATTTTGGGTTGAAAAAACGTGACCATCACTAATTTTTTTTTAAATTGGCACACTTATAGATCTTGGTGAGAAAAACAGAATGGCACTTGTTTCAACACTCTAGGTCATATGGTTCCAGACATATGGCCATTCGAAGTTTGTAAAAAAAAAAGGTCAATTTCGAAGGTCATACCATATTTCAACAAAATATCTCTGCTCCTATTGCACTTACAGAGACCATTTAAACACTATTTTAAAGCTTTTAAGCAGATCTACAACTTTGTTTCTATTCATATTTTGCCTCAGTAGTAAAAAAAAAGTTGATCTTATTTTTGACCTTTGACCTTGTGTAGGTCATGTGATGTCACAACCAATTTTTTTTTCTCCTTTCACCCAATTTTGGGTACACATGTCTACCTTAACCTAGAACAAGATTTTTAGTGTTGATTAAGTTAGTATAGATGCTACAGCCATTTCAGTGGACCATACCTACCTTCATTTTGACCAAGTACCTTTTTCCACCAAACTTTGGAGCGCTGTTTCTTTGGAACTGTTTGAGCTAGAGTGTTCAGAAAATTAGATTTGTCTCACTGAGATCTATAATGTCTGCTATTTTCAAGACAATTTGCCTTTTAATATGTATATTAAAATAACCTATTCCTTTATTTTCACCAATTGAGTTATAAGAACTGATTCTTGTCTAGCTGGGTGAAACCATAGAAAAAGAGGCATCAACATAACTTCATATTTAAAAAAGGCAGTTATTAGGTATTTACAATATATTTTATGGAAGCCATTATTGTTACATTTATAATAATAAAGTATTTGTATATGCCTTTCAAGGTAATTATTTATCCTACCAAAGATTTGACCTTAGACAAAAACTGAGATCATTATTCAACAGCAAACAGTAAGAAAGAAAAACCTATAATACAAGACTTTAGTCCTGCTTAATAAGACTGAAATTTAAATAGGAATGCTAAGATACTAACCTAAATACAAAATATAATTAATAGATAATAAATGGTACAATAAACATAATGGTTTTAATAAACAATGATAAAAAATTTAAGTACCACTGAACTAACTTACAGACATTTCATATGAAATATGTGTACCTATTATTATCACTGGGGAACACAACTTTTGGTGACTTAGATGTTAGACCTGTTTCTGGGTATGAGGTCGCTGATTCTAAAAATGACATTAGTTTTTCTCCATCAGCTCTGCTTATAGAGATATGATATATATCTATATATATATTTCTATATAATGTATATAATATTATATAATTGCTGACTGGCAATCACTGTTGTTGTCAATTGAATACAAAAGTATGATGAATGTCAGCAAAAATAGTGTATTAACATCAAACAAGCATAAGGTACGAAAAATATTTCTTAAATTCAAACAAGCTTGAGACACGAACGGCAAAAAAAGTTCTTTCATTGAGACATCTCACATAAACCACGTTTCTGAGATTTCTTGCGATGAGATGTGCCAGGACATTCGCGTTGGATGCTCCAGCAGTAATCTGCCATTCATGTGAGTATCCCATCGTCCGCGGTACCGTTCTTCCATGGTCCTTAGTTCTTGGTGAAATCATTCACCCTGTTCCTCGCTTAGATCACCGAGGTTATCTGGGAAACGATCCAAATGACTGTGGAGGTAATGCAGTTTGATGCTCATTTTACAGCCAAGTTTACAAAAAGAAGAGAGCATATTCTCCACTAGTTCACCGTAGTTATCGGCCTTATAGTTCCCAAGGAAATTCTTCACAACCATACTAAACGATGACCACACACGTGCCTCAATGTTGTCCATTGAATCTTGGAAACCAGGTCTTTCATGAGTTCCCGGATTTGCGGTCCATCGAAAATACCTGCCTTCAGCTTTTCCATGCTCAGCGCAGGAAATTTTCTACATATGTAGCCAAAACACGTCCCATCTCTGTTCAAAGCCTTTATAAATTGTTTCATCAAACCTAGTTTGATGTGCAGTGGTGGCAATATGATCCTTTCTCTGTCAACCAAAGCTTCTTTGATGATATTTTTTTCTCCAACCACCATGTTTTCTCTCAGAGGCCACTGTCTTCTCACCCAGTGTTCATCTTTAGCTCTACTGTCCCAGAGACATATAAAGCACGGGTACTTGGTGTACCCGCTCTGCTGGCCCAGGAGAAAATTCACCATCTTCAGATCCACACAGATCACCCATTGGTGGTCTCGGTATGATATCTTTTCTAGGACTAGGGCGACTGTCCCGTGCTCTTCTCTCATACCGACTGAGTGACCAATTGGGATTGATCTGTATCTGTTGCCGTTGTGTAGAAGAACACATTTAGGCTCCGTTTGGAGCTATCTATGAATAACCACCATTCACTTGGTGTGTATTCCGATATGCCCATTTTCATCAGCAAGCCGCGCACATTGTTGCAGAAAACTAAATCGTTCTCTTTTGAGAAGGGCAGTAAATCCTTTTCTCTGTCGCGATATAACGTGATTTTGGTTCCCGGCAGCAGTACATTTTTTTCTCCCAGCCTAGAAGCTAACAATTCAGATGATTTCTTCGAAAGACTTAAGTCCCTTATGAGGTCATTTAATTCGTGTTGACTAAAACCTTCTGCAACTGATGACGGTCCTTCGAAATCACTGTCAATTTGCCCACATATGCTTTCTTTGTCAGTAGCAGATTCATCATTCTTGAGGGAGCTCTGGAAGATGGCTGAATGATGGGACAGGTATCTCATCTGAATGTGAAACAGGCCGTCTAGCTGAGTCTATGTCAGGATACGTCCATTTACTCCGGTTACATCCAGTGATGCCCTTTATATTCACCAAACAAAAGTAACAGTCATCACTGTGGTTTCTCTGTTCTCTCCATACCATTGGTATACCAAATTTCAGGCACCTCCTCTTTCCATTGGTCCATTGCCACAGATGCTCCATACACGTTTTACACACAACATGAGGAGCCCATGGCTTATCTTGGTCCCCTAGTTGTACTTTGAAATAGGCAAAATAAGCTTTTTTCACAAAATCAGTAATAGTTTTTCTCTGTTCAATGAACGTGTACTCTCCGCAGATAAAACAAAACACATCTGGATGATTTAAACACTTTCTTCGTGATGAAGCCATGTCAACACCTGTAACAGGAAAGAATTCACATTAGTACATGTACAATACACATGCAAAACAGCAACATCAGCAAAATCATAGCTACAATTTAATTATACAGATGCATTTAGATTTACGAGCAACTCATAATACCGTTCCAGAAGGGTAATAAAGTAGGTAATGACGTATGCAATATCTCAAAAACTAGAGCTGCTAGAACAAAATGGATGATATTTTCTGAATCAGTGGCATGAAAATATCCAGAATAAGGTCTAAAATCTCAGGCACCAAGAAAAAGATTTTTTTTTTGTTCCCCAGTGTTATCAATGAAAAAAAAAAAAACAGGCTGGTAAAAAAAAATCACATCGATGAGGCAAAAAAGATTACCTGTTGGCTGTTACACTACTAAATGCTCAAGCATAGATGTGCCCTTCATTTCTGACCGGGTCAAAGTGTATGTCCTGCCATTTGTGGTAACTGGACTCACAATCATCAGCACATCACTGGCATCAACTAGAAGTTCATCAGGTGGGGAAGGATATACAAATGAGCGTGCAGGTCCATGGGGGTGAAGGAAGGTCAAGTTGACCTCATTGCTCTCTGGCTTGACATCTAAGATGCAGGCGAGATACCAGTGGGAATCATAGACTGCTAAGCAATAGCCTTTCATAGATGCCAATGGGATTTTGCTTCTCTGAAGAATGGTCTCTCTTTCTGATCTGGATATAGTCGAGGAAGAATACGAGCGGACTTCTACCAGTCCATCGCTGATTGGCTTGATGCAATGGCTCTTCTGGGTTCCTGAAAATAACATAGGTTTTAGCAATGGGATATAATTTCAGAATATTTTGGCATTCGATCATTATTCAGAGTTCCCACTAAATTATACCCTTGAAATTCCATGATGAGTGGAGGCAAATTTCTATGACAAAAATTTGCAAGAAAAAGCTTAAAATTATATTTCTGGAGTGAGGAATGGATTAATTGTATAATTAGGCATACCTGGAATGGTTTTTGCATTTTTGAAGCATTTTTCCAACATCAATCGGTGGGATTCATACTCTTCTGTTGTCACAAAGGTGAAAGTGATTGAAGGAAACACTGTGACTGCAAAGTTGTAGAGGGCCAATGGATCAAGGATGGGTTTGGCACCTCCTATTCTTTGGAGGCTAGCCCTGGCTGCAAGCCTCTTCACAGATCCACTGATACCATCACATGGCCCTTTACTGTGACTCATGGCAAAGAAATGCCATTCAGCCTCAACTCCGAAATCTTCTTCATGATGGCAGAGGTTTATAAAGTTCTTGCTATTTTTATATTGTGCAGCCCACCATCACTAAAGTAAAAGATTTTGGTAATTTGATGGGATGCTTTAATATAATTTATGAGACGGGTTTGGAAGAGGTTAACGGATATTACATCATGTGGGTTGCAGTCAGAAATTGCAACAAAACTATTATGCATCAGTTCATTGTCTTGTCAGTAGTAGATTACAAAAGGATGTATTGTAGCTTGGCAGTTATTCCAATGGAATGATTGCACTGCGTCTTGAACTATGAAAGCATAATTCTCCGCAAAGTCACTGATAACGAGAAATTCACCTTCGCAGAGTTCTTTTTCTTGTAAAATTTCATCTGGCTTCTTGCAAAGAAATCATGTTCCAGGAGAGCTTCTAGTTTTTCATGAAAACTTTGGATGAATTCATCTGCAGAAAGTTTGTGTGTTTGCAGCGTTGATCTGTCCATTGAAATCCATTGCCTGAATTCAATCTCATCAAGCCCTTTTCTGTCAAAGGCTGTAGTTAAGAAGTCTGTGAAGGCCTCTTTTCTTGGGCATTGATCACATTTCCCAAAGAAGCATATCTCCCGAGGTGGATTACATTGGAGGAGGGCTAGACAATGCCTGTAGTGACAAATATAATTTGTCTCCAGCCCATCATCCCATGTTGATGAGCTAGGCTTATCGGGAGGGTACTGCTCCACCTGGAAAACACTGGTTATTGCTGCCATCATGAGTTTGACATTCTGGTGCTTAGTGCAAATGCAGACAGAATGTGTTCCACTGGCACCTGGCAACACACATTCTTTTGGCTGAAGCTTCGCAAATTTTGAAAATACTATTTTAATTGTTGGATGGTTTGTTTTAAAAAGCTCAAATGCTTCTTTTAGGTTGCATAAGATTAGCGATTTTTGTTTTCTTTCCCGCCTACCATCAGCTCCTTTTACAGAAACATAGTCTTTCAACCCTGGCATTTGTCTACTCACATCTGGCAAATGATAGAAGTCAATTACTTTGGCAGTAATTTCACTATTCAGGCATTTCCCCAAACGCGGATTAGGAGTTGAAAGCACTCCCTTCTCCCTCACCAAACTCTTTGCTTGCCTAGCCATGTAATCTGAGCACTTAAATTCTTCTCTGATCTTTACTTGTGTCCATCTTTTAGGGAGGATAGTAAGAATTGTCAGTTTTTCATTTCAACTTGTCACTTGATTAAATTTCTCTTTTAGTTGTTGAAGAATCTCCAGTTCTGCATCATCTGAGTTACTGCATGAAATTGGTTGTTTAGTTGCAAGTTCAAGCTTTCTTTTCACAACTCCTACTTTCCTCAACTCTCTCTTTGCGTAACCAGCGCTGTCAGAGAGTTTACATGGTTTTATTGGGGTCTCATCAAGTGTGGCCAATGAAGCATTGAATTTACTGAGCTAATACTACATTTCAACTACATCTCCAATGGTTTCTAGTTCAGATGGGGCACTTGATGAGGTGGATGGTAATTTTTCAAGTGGTTCACATTCAGGCATTGGGGATGGATGATTTGCTAGTATATTTCGACAGGTTGCACATGCTTTATGATTATTTGTTAGTTTCAATTCAGGATTTTGATCAATCAAATTTTTAGTCAATGCACGAATGCCTTTTTTCACTTTTCCTTTCTGTTTTTTAAATGGGTCACAACAGAACCTGCCCATATTCAAACTGCTGAAACCCATGTTTATCTAAAAAGAAAAAAACATATGTAGCTTAAAAGCCAGGGTTGGGTTCAATTACACAAAATGGAAACGATTACAATTTTTTATTTTTATTTTATTTTGAATCAATTACAATTACAATTAATGGAAATTAGGATCAATTAATTAAAAATACAATAATAATTATTCATTGTATCTAACCCTGTTAAAAGCTATTTTTGCTTAGATGGCACAAATAAAATTTGAGACCTATTGATCTTGTTTCAGAGGGCTACAACAAGAAAAAATGTGCAGTTTGATTTACAGATTGGAATAAATACAGATGCCAAAAAAATCCTTGCTCCAAGGTTTAAATAAGCTTATTTTCACATGAGTACATACTGTTGTAAACAATGAATAAATACACAAAGTTAAGTAATTCTATTAAAACTTCTAACTCTTAAAACCGAACTTATTCTATAGGGTAGTACCTATAGCCTAGTATAAGCCTAGTATATATACGTACATAGCTTTACCTTTAAACAGGATAGCAGGTTAGAAGTTCTTCACACTTTTGAATGTCTATATAAATTAATTATGTAATTTAAATTACCTATATTATATAATTCTCTGAAATATACAAAATAAATTAAATTTTATAATAGAACCAGACACTTATTCGACCAAATAACTGGGTTAGGTTAGGTTAGGTTAGGTTAGATAATTAGGTACCGATTTTTTTGAAAATTAGCAGACATTATATATCTCAGTAAGAAAAATCTAATGGTACTTTTCTCAACACACTAGCTCAAACAGTTCCAAAGGCACGAGACTCCAGATTTGAAAAAATTTACTGGAGCACAGCTCTGAATTTACTTTTTTTCCCCTTACACCACTAGATAGGTTAATGATAGTAAACTCTTGAATTGACGACATACCAATTACAAATTGTTTTAGCTAAACATAATAATACAATAATGTACAGTTTATAACTCACCTTAAGTTTATTTATTCATTGCAGCAGCAACAGTGGACGATATTAGACCTTGCATGTAGGCATTTGTTGTGAATTTACCGCCATGTATGCTTGGCCACTGATCAATGCCTTTCTGTGTGATCATTACAGCAGATCTAGTGCCTGGAGCTGGACCCTCCTTCACAATTCTGCACAGCTTAGTCAAATGAGATGGCTTAATGGATCCTTTGTGTTCAACAATGTAACCAAGAATGGAGAATGTCCCTTCAGCTGGTGCTTCACTCCAGGCAGTTGATCCATCTTTATCAAAATGCTTTAATCTCTCTGTGATTCCTTTCCACAGCTGTTCTATATATTCTGTCAGCCAATTTATCACTGAGTCTTTTGTAAAACTACTTTCAGATCTGGTTCTGGATGGTCTAGCAACTTCAGCAACCTGGTAGTAATCAGAACGTTTCTTGATGTATTTGTAAACTTCATTTAGGATGTAATCCTCAGCTGTTAGTTCCTTTTGCTGCCCTGTGGTATCGTGCTTAAATTCAGAAACTACATCATTTGCATTTCCTCCATTAGCTAATTTGGAAATTGTTTCCATCACTCTTAACATAACAGTTTTCCCTCCTTCTTTATAAAATATATTTTCTACAAATTCTGCACTAACTGTGGTTTTTTGAGCTACTTGCAACATAATCTTTGTTACATAGGAAATCAATACATAGAACTTGGCACTAATTTCTTTCTCTTGTGGATGATAAAAAAAAACAATTTTCCACAAATCTGTCAAATTGATCAAATTCGTAATTAACCATGCGAGTATCAGATTTGAGTTTTGGTCTCTTAAAACCAATGATATTGTCAAGAACCATATTGGTATAGTCAAGGCCTGATCTCAGATTTGAAGTGTGATTCTGAATAAAGTCTAAAAGCTCACTTAGTTTACAAATTTTCTTCAATGCATCAACGTGGGCTCTGTTCACAAGATGCATTAAGTCCCATCGAAATTTGAAATTTTCTCCAAACAACTTTTTCATTTCGTTTTTAAATGGCTCGTTGTCCTTACAAAAAGCCCCATCTCCAACCATTCCAGATACCTTGGATTTAATTGCTTCTTCAGATAGTTTCAAGTGATTAGGAGACTTCAACACATCAAAAATTTCATTGGCCAAATAAACTCCTGATTTGCTGCATACTAAATTTATCCCAGCAAGTTTTACAGTCTTATCTTCTTCACTCATAACTAATACAACTAGCATGCTTAATCCCAAAATTGTTCCAATGTCAGCTGTTATTGTTACTGCAGTTTGTTCTAAGAACCACTTTACAGTTTGTTCTTTAAGTTGATTATATCACTGGGGAACACAACTTTTGGTGACTTAGATGTTAGACCTGTTTCTGGGTATATTGAGGTTGCTGATTCTAAAAATGACATTAGTTTTTCTCCATCAGCTCTGCTTATCAAGATATGATATATATCTATATATATTTCTATATAATGTATATAATATTATATAATTGCTGACTGGCAATCACTGTTGTTGTCAATTGAATACAAAAGTATGATGAATGTCAGCAAAAATAGTGTATTAACATCAAACAAGCATAAGGTACGAAAAATATTTATTAAATTCAAACAAGCTTGAGACACGAATGGCAAAAAAAATTCTTTCATTGAGACATCTCACATAAGCCACGTTTCTGAGATTTCTTGCGATGAGATGTGCCAGGACATCATGTGAGTATCCCATCATCCGCGGTACCATTCTTCCATGGTCCTTAGTTCTTGGTGAAATCGTTCACCCTGTTCCTCGCTTAGATCACCGAGGTTATCTGGGAAATGATCCAAATGACTGTGGAGGTAATGCAGTTTGATGCTCATTTTACAGCCAAGTTTACAAAAAGAAGAGCGCATATTCTCCACTAGTTCACCATAGTTATCTGCCTTATAGTTCCCAAGGAAATTCTTCACAACCATACTAAACGATGACCACGCACGTGCCTCAATGTTGTCCATTGAATCTTGGAAACGCGGGTCTTTCATGAGTTCCCGGATTTGCGGTCCATCGAAAATACCTGCCTTCAGCTTTTCCATGCTCAGCGCAGGAAATTTTCTACATATGTAGCCAAAACACGTCCCATCTCTGTTCAAAGCCTTTATAAATTGTTTCATCAAACCTAGTTTGATGTGCAGTGGTGGCAATATGATCCTTTCTCTGTCAACCAAAGCTTCTTTGATATTTTTTTCTCCAACCACCATGTTTTCTCTCAGAGGCCAGTGTCTTCTCACCCAGTGTTCATCTTTAGCTCTACTGTCCCAGAGACATATAAAGCACAGGTACTTGGTGTACCCGCTCTGCTGGCCCAGGAGAAAATTCACCATCTTCAGATCCACACAGATCACCCATTGGTGGTCTCAGTATGCGGGGACGTATAAAATTGATGATATCATGTTAAAATTTCTTTTGCCTCTCATTAACCCTTGTTAGGTATGTGCTAATTGTTTTGTTTTTCCTGTACATTGTATATATTTATGGGTATCTCGCCGTTTATCTTCATTCCCTGACGAGGTGTAGCTTTGAATACACGAAAGGCCTTGGAATCATTTTTCTTTTTCCTTGTGGGTTTGCAGCATATATATATATGATGAATAAAACCAGGAAGGAAAGGAAACAGAATGGTGCTCAAGCACTTTCATCTAATGACATCCTCAGGAACACTGAAGTAAATAAAGAGTTCAAGACTATATACAGGTCACAAAAAAAAAATATATATATATAAATAAATAAAAATTGGGGGAGGAGCATACAAATCTAAGGAAAACTACCAATTTTAGCACTTTGCCTGAATTCAACACAAGATCAAATTTTATAGTTAATGCCTGAATGATATATAGGTCACAAAAAATATATATAAAAAAATATATAAAAATAAATTTAAAAATAAAAATTAAGAGGAACATACATATTTATAAGGGAAAACTACCCATGGTTTAGCACTCTGCCCTTCTTGTCCAAATCCTTTCTGAATGAATTCAACACATCAAATGGATTGTTTACAATCTATTACCTAAAAACTCTCCAAATGGCTTGTCAAAGTCTTGTCCCCCATTCTCGGAACTATCTCTGATTCACATGTAAAAAATTCCATGGATCTTACTGAAAAATTGAATAATGTATGCACTGAAACCAACGATAGATTGATCAGTTTTGATGTTTGTTCATTGTTTACAAAAGTGCCTATTGACAATATGTTTGACTCTCTCTCCCGAGAATTACATAAGTACAACCTGCCACTACATGCACACATCATTTTGGAACTTATTAAACTTTGCATCAAAGACTGTAAATTCACTTTCACTAGCGAGTATTATCAACAGGTTTTTGGGATGGCCATGGGCAATAGTGTGGACCAAAATTGGGGGTAAATTATAAAGTTGAAGAAATCCTTGTTCCACATTAATGCCCTTGTTCCTTTGGACCAGATAGACATGTCAGCAAAATTTTGGTCAAATATGAGAATATTTAGGGGTCCCGAGATTTAATGACTTATAAAAATTTTCCAATGAATAGGCGCGCTTAGAACATCACTGATCAACTCAACTCTTGAGTTGCAACTTATGAACAAATTTCTTATTTAAGAAATTTTTGGTGTTAATAGAGTACAAAAACAATCTTAGATCATTATTTCAGAGAAAATTATTAATAAGGAAAACAAAAATTTTGGATAAAATATATTATCCTTAATTGGTCAACTCTAAATTAAAGGCTTTGCCTAATTGGCTTGAACCTTTTAGTTATCCTTTTTATCTCCTAATTTAACTGGTTTATTTTACTATTTCAGAAATTTAATTTTTTAAACTAAAAATGGCTACTCGTTCTAAAACTAAAGTTTGGCTCATTGGCCATTTATATAAAGATATACTTTGTTGCCGCTTACCTACAAAACTGCAAGTTTTGCAAAAATATTTCTTCCATCAAAAAGAGGAAAAATTGGGACGAAGAAGATCCATTAATCTTTGCTTAGATGAAGTGATGACCTACTGGGGGAAAGCCAGGATTCCCACAATGCATAGAGACAGTGCCATCCGAAAGATTGACTCTCTAATAAGCTGTTATGATAAATTGATGAAAAAACAGAAAAAGGCCTGAGGAAAAATGCCGTATTGAAGAAGCTATGTTTAAAGATGAAATTAAGGCTGAAATTCTTGATATTGGTCACTCTAATGCCCTTTTGATGATGTCAAATGAAGAAGACAAGCTTTTCTACTTAAGCCAGCAAGAAGATCCTACACAAAGTAGCATGGGTACAGTAGACCAAATTCTTGCAAAAAGAGAGAAAAGAAGGCTTCATCGTGAAGAATTAGAGTGTGAAAGAGCCCTCAAAGAGCAGAAGCGATCTAAAAGATCATTCTTGCCTGCCAATAGAGATGATTTCACATCATCATCATCAACTAATGACGACAACCTTGAAATGAATTTTCAAGGTCCCTCTGAAGAGCAATTTAAAAAGAAAATGTTGGCTCCTAAAAAGTCAAAGCCTATTGACAAAAATGTTGTAGCAGTCTATGATAGAATGAATCTTTCCAATCGAGATGCAGCTATGTCTTATGCTGTTGTTGCTCAGTCTTTGGGCCATAATTTGGAAAACATTACAGTGTCAAAATCTACTATACTTCAAACTCGTCAAAAGTTACGCAAAGAAATAGCAACAGAATATCAAGAGCAAGCATTTTGTCCTGGAGAGCCTTTAGTTCTTCATTGGGATGGAAAAATGCTCCCAGAGATATCAGGTTAGTTTTTTTTGTCTGATTAATTTAGCATATTTATATTTTATCTCTCAGGTGAAAAACTTAGTTGTGGGTCTGGTTTTCACACCTAGGCAATGTGTTATTATCTGGTTGGTTTTAATTAAACATTTTGATAGCTAAATTTCTATTTAATTAGGTTACATTTCACTGTCTGAAGCTAGTTTTCACAATCTACACCATTTTACCTTCAATTTAAAATAAGTCAAGTTTAATTTAAAATAAGTCAAGTTTAATTTAAAATAAGTCAAGTTTAATTTAAAATAAGTCAAGTTTAATTTAAAATAAGTCAAGTTTAATTTAAAATAAGTCAAGTTTAATTTAAAATAAGTCAAGTTTAATTTAAAATAAGTCAAGTTTAATTTAAAATAAGTCAAGTTTAATTTAAAATAAGTCAAGTTTAATTTAAAATAAGTCAAGTTTAATTTAAAATAAGTCAAGTTTAATTTAAAATAAGTCAAGTTTAATTTAAAATAAGTCAAGTTTAATTTAAAATAAGTCAAGTTTAATTTAAAATAAGTCAAGTTTAATTTAAAATAAGTCAAGTTTAATTTAAAATAAGTCAAGTTTAATTTAAAATAAGTCGTTTAATTTAAAATAACTTGTTTAATTTAAAATTATATATTATATATATATAAATTATAATATATATAAATATATTAAATATAAAATAAAATATTAAATATAAAATAAAATATTAAATATATAATATAATATATATTAAATAAAATATTAAAAATAAATATATATAAATTATATATTTTAACTTTTTCTTGCAGGCGAAGGAAGAACGGAAAGGATTGCAGTGTTAGTCAGTGGGAATGGTGAAGAGAAATTGCTGGGAATTCCTAAAGTCACTGCTGGCACGGGTACGGAGATGGCTCGTGTTTGCATTTCTCTCCTGCAAGAACATGATATGACCCAGAGAATTATTGGGCTGTCATTTGACACAACAGCATCCAATACCGGAATCCATGCTGGAGCTTACACTAAAATTGAACAAGAACTTGGAAAAGAGCTTTTATATTTAGCCTGCAGACACCATATTTATGAGATTGTCCTATCTCAAGTCTTCCGGACTTCTATGGGCCATTCCTCTGAACCTGATATTCCAATCTTCAAAAGATTCAAAACTCAATGGGATTTTATGGATCATTCTCAAATCATAACTGCTGTTGATTCCCAAAGCTGCAGAATAATTATAAAGAATTTTTTCAACTTGTTCTCTTGTTTTTTGGAGAAGAAAGCATTTCTAATACTCCCTTGAAGAGACCTGGAGCGTACCATCATGCAAGATGGATGGCAAAAGGAATTTATGCATTTAAGCTTTTTCTTCTCCAAAATCAATTTAAGATGACTAAAAAAGAACTTGATGCAATAACAGAAATTTGTTTATTTGTTGCATTGGTATACGCAAAATCTTGGGCAAAAGCTTCTCAACCAGAGGAAGCCCCAAATGTTGATCTTAAATTTTTGCAAGATCTTGCAAAAATGGAGGAAAATTCTTTGATATCAAGTGTTATCAAGCAAGCCCAAAATGCCATTAAACAACATCTGTGGTACCTCTCAGAAACACTTGTTGGATTAAGCTTCTTTGACAAAAGCATATCCCTTGAAGAAAAGGAGCAAATGCGAAATAATATCAAAATGCCTCCAAGAAATAAGGGACTGAAACGTTTAGAAGCAAAGGTAACCCTAGCTTCTTTTAAAGAAAAAAGGATTTCTGATTTTGTTACTTCAAGGACTAAATCTCTTTTTGATGCTCTACATCTCAATTCTCTCTTCACTGAAAATTCTGCATCAACATGGGGAATAGATCCTGAGTACCAAAGAGGCTGTGCTAGAGTTCGTGCCCTTAGAGTGACAAATGACACAGCTGAGCGGGGTGTTGCATTGATTGAAAAATTTAATCAAGCAGTGACAACTAAAGAAGAGGACAAACAATACCTGCTCAAAACAGTTTTCAAGAATCGTAAAGAATTTCCAACAAAAAATAAAGCAGAACTTATGAAAATGAGGAAAAACTAATTTTTACAGCATTAAAAGGAAAAGTGCAATTTTCTCGGGACCCCTAAAACTTGACGTAGAGGTTTCAAATTTTGTAATTTGATTAAGGTAAGCAAAAGGAATAACATTACTCATGTGGAACAAAGATTTTTAAACCTTCATTTTTTTGGTCCACACTAATGGGCAACCACTTGTCGCCCCTCCTCTCCAATATTTATATGGAGTTTTTCGAAATTACTTACATTACGAGAATCCTTGGGGTTGGCATCCCATGGTTGCGGTACATTGACGATATTTTGTGTATCTGTCCCATGAATCGTGACCTGGATGACGTCCTCCTTCAGTTAAATGATCAAGTCCCCTCCATTAAGTTTACTTTAGAAGTTGAACAAGACAACTCAATCCTGTTTTTGGATGTGCATGTACATATGGAAAGCCCGGGTTTCAAGTTTAGTATCTATCAGAAAAAACCAAATTTGTCCTACGTACACTTTTACTCTGGACATGACACCCCCATTAAGGCCATATTTTCTTCAATGTTTCTCCGCACTCTTAGGATCACCAGTCCGGAATACATCTATGCCAAATTGGAAAAAATCAATGGTATTGGAAGTGATCTGTGCTACCCACCTGCGTTTATGGAATCTTGTCTTAACAAGGCAAAACAAACCTTCTATCGTGTGAATAATAACACTCGCACTTTGTCAAAGAATATTTTAGTACTTCCATTTTTCCCAGGCTTTTTAGGCATCGCTAATGTACTTAAACTTTTGGGTATTAATGTATTATTTTCATATAACAATATTGTGTAAAATATAGTAAAAAATAGCCCTACCAATAATTCAGGCATTATCTATAAAATTAGTTGTAAACAATGTGATTCCTTTTACATTGGTCAGACAGGAAAAGATTTGCACACGCGTGTAAAACAGCATCAATATTCTGTTAGAACGGGACAGTCATCCAGTGCCCTTTTTGTCCATTTGTCAGTTATATCCCACTGTATTGATTGGAATAATGCTTCAGTTTTGTTTCACTCTAGCAACATTGTTAATAGAAATATTCTTGAGTCTGCTATTATCCAACTTACAAATAACTAACATGAGCAAAGGTCTTTTTCAACTCAATCCCATTGTTTTGAATTCGTTCAGAACAGTTTAGACAAGAAGGGTAGAGTGCTAAAACTTTGGTAGTGTTCCCTTATAAATATGTATTAGGGGGGGGTCGAAACATATCAAAAACCAAGTTTCTCCAATTCCACAGTATGCACACAGTTGGAAATGATGATCTCAACATCTTGTAAAAAAAAAAAAAAAGAGTATCTGCGACCCCCCTTACCCCTTCCATAGCATCCCCCCATTTTACTCTCTCCATGGATATAAACCTCAAATGTGACAATCATGCATTATATTAAGTCTCATTAAGTAGATGAGATTAATTTGGATAGATTATTTAGATAGATTGAATAGATTACATACATTAATTTAGATAGATTAGATGAATTATACAAATTATTGTCACTTTTTTTTAGTTTAGTTTCAGATTGTTATTTTCAGATTGTTTATGATTGAATGAGTTGTGATTTAATTCTGAATGAGTTATATTAAATTCAGATTGAATGATTCAATTGCTAGAATTTAACAATTAGTTTATTGTTATTAATGCTACTAGGCCTAAATTTAGTGAAATCATAGCAACAAGCAAAAAACACAATTCAACATTTCATCACCTTGCAGAATTTCCACCTTCAATGACTCCTTCAAAGGCTGACGTATTTAGGTATTTAGGTATTGGTAAGAAAACAAGAACTGATTTTGAAAGGTTCTAGACTAGCAAAAGAATGTTACAGAATCGTCACTAAAGATGTGGAAGCCATTTGGGAGAAGTTTTCCTTTCCACATATAGGATTTGAAGGAATAGCTATAAAAGTTGAACGATTGATAGAATCTGCAGCAAAGCTAAATACAGTACCATTAAAACAAAGAAACAACAGTTTTCAGCAGAAGGTGGAGACATTCGATGAAATGTTTGATATTTGCACTTGTACTTGTACTTGCTACGATAAAAAAAATCAGTCAAATGGATTGCAGATGTGATATTAGAGTTCCAATGATTGAGTGGGAGTCTTTTGTGGGGCAGAAACAAAGAAAAAACCAACTAGGACCAATCGACAGAGAAACAACTTCCGCAAGAAAAAGGACTCACGATAGAGTTAAAGGATTAGAAAGAAGAGCCAAGATAAGCCTAGATATGAATGTCACCTCAACCAGCAAACTGGACCCTTTACATATTATGGAAGATGAGAGCATGGAAATTGATGATGACAGCGATGATATTGACTTTGTTCCAGATTTTGAGCTGAGAGAAAACCATCAGAACAGAATTATTTATGATAACTTAACAATAACAGCAGATAGATACCATGTAAGTTACAGAGCTACTGCAGCTTTAGTAAATGCAGGTTTGAAGGATATGGGAATATTAGACGAAACCAATATGTTGGATAGGAAAAAAGTGGAAAGAGAAAAAATACATGTGGGTAAAAAGAACAAAGTGAAATCAGAGAACACACAGATTGAAGGCATTGGATTTGATGGTAGAAAATATCAAACTAAGACAAAGAAGGGAATGGAGTATGAAGAACATTATGTAATAGTCAAAGAACCTGGTGATGTTTACATGGATCATATCGCTCCAGATAACGGAACTGCTTGTTGTATTGCAGATGAAATAATAACTTTTATAGTTGATTCTAATAGCAAAGAATCCCTCAAAGCTTTGCTATGCAATGGCACCCCAGTGAACACTTGCAGGATTGGCAGTGTGCTAAAATTGATTGAATTATATCTGGACAGGCCGGTACAATGGCTGATTTGCCTTTTGCATGCAAACGAACTGCCCTTCAGGCACATATTTGAAGCAATTGATGGAAAAACTTCGGGACCAAACACCTTCAAAGGTTCTCTTGGAAATAAACTCCGAGAGGATTTGACCAAACTGGATATAGTTGATTATACCCCTGTAGAGGGCAACATTAAAGAAGTTTCGGCCGATATTGATAAAAGTTTCAGCAGACCAAAAATATATGTATGGAATGTGCATTAGCATACAATCTGGATGCATCTCACAAGCATTAGCCACCAGATCCCCAGGTGCCCTCCATCATGCAAGATGGCTAACACGAGCAAACAGGATCCTGCGCTTATATGTCTCTACACAGAATCCAGACAAAAACATCCAAGACCTAGTAAAAATTATAATGCTGGTTTATGCTCCAGGCTGGTTTTGGATAAAGTCTCATCCAAAGGCAAATGAGGGAGCATCTAATTTTTGGTATATCATGCACTTGCTTAAAGGCTTAGATAAAAAGCATCGGATGATTATGGTGTGTGTCCTCAGAAATAACGCCTATTTTGCCCACCCAGAGAATACCTTACTCTCAATGATAACAGACACAAGAAGAGAGGTCAGAGAGCTGGCTCTTCAGCACATCACTCAAGCAAGAACTAGGAGCACCAATGCGAGAAATTTTGAGCTGCCAAAAACACTGAACTTTGAAGCAGACGATTATCCTAACATGATCGACTGGGACAACGAAACCATCACCCCTCCACCTATTTTACAGAATTTGACAAATGATGATCTTCTTAAGGTTTGAAATGAGCCACTTCAGCTTATTCCTTTTCCCTGTCACAGCCAGGGAGTAAAACATGCTGTAGATGTGGTAACAGAAGCATCACAAGATAGAATTGGTTACGAAAACAGACAAATTTATTTTGAATGTACTGGAGTCAAGAAAAAAGCTACCTGTGTTCCAATGGAAAGGCCAGTGGTGTCAGTAATTTATGATTTTAAATTTCTTAAGGTGAATATTTTGGTTTTAATATGCTTCAATTGATTCTTTAAGTAAGATACGGAGAAAGATTTCTTATTTTATATATATATATATATATTAGGGTGTCCCAATTTTTTTTCTTAACACGACCTGACCACTCGTGTCATGCCCGGATGTGGTTTGAGCTAAAGCATTGGCTGTGTGATTTTCAACTCGATCAGATGATATTTAGAGGTCCCAACGTTTGATGACTTTTTTTTGGTTTTCAGAATTGATCATTATGGCATTGACAAGATCAAACATCAAGTTGTGGCTTCTTGAGAGGTCTCCGATAGCAGAGCTGGCTAAATCTCGATTACCAAGTAATATGGACGTGTTGCTCCTTTTCTTCTACCATCACCGCGACCAAAAGAAGACAGATTCCAACAGTGTCAAGGCTGTAATATCGGCTGTATTAGAAATCTGGGCTAGAGCCAACTCGAATCTGGCAACAACCTCCGTTCATGCCTCGACTAAAGTCTAAACTGAAAGCTTTGGTTCAGAGAGATCAAAATTTCCATAAAAACAAGAACAAGACTGGAATGACTTACAATATGCAGCGGGATGTATTCTTGGCTGATATGGAGGATATTTTTGATGTTGCCCGCTCAGACGTTCTGGATCGGGGAGATATCCCTCTTGAAGACAAGGAATTCCTCATTTCCCAAAGGGCAGATTGACATACGAGTTACATGGGAGGTGAAGATAGAAAATATAATGCAGCCACAATGAAAAGACAGGAAAGGGAAAGAGCTCTTGAGCGGGCACACCGGCGTCAAACGGAGAAGGCTCTAGCTGTAGGAGTCACAGAAGAGGCTACCGACAGCAGTTCTAGCACATCGTCAGCTGACAGTGGAAACGAAGCCATCACTTGTGGACTTAAACCTTCGAAAGCTCCCAAA
>JAJOZX010001993.1:560000-627500 GCA_023014485.1 Bathynomus jamesi
GTATTGAGTCCGTTAGGCGAAACTGCGACAGTACCAAAGGTGGAAAATATAACCTTTGGTTTTCTATTGTTTATTTGTAAAATGGACATGGTATTAGATTAAAATAAATATTTGAATATAAATAATTAACTGACAATTGTGATATATAATTAATTATGTTTACATACAAAAAATAATATAGTATACATAAAATTAGTATTAATGTGGTTCACAATTGAATTATAATGGGGTAACTAATTTAAAATGAATTTATAACTATTCCGAAATTCAAGACGGTAAAATTAACATTTATCTTGAAACTAAAATAAGAGTATTCACTACACACTCCCCCACCAGAGAGGAAGTTCAAAGAGTTCCGAACGACACAGATTTCCGCTGGACCTTTTTGGTAGCTACATGTACCTCACTTAAGGTTGATTCCAAAAACGCAGGCTTAAGACGATCGATAGAAACCTTGTCGACCTTGGAACCGCGCTGGATGAGAAATGATTTGCGCGTACGTCGGAGAACTTCATAGGGTCCGTCATATGGACATTGGAGAGGCCGTTTTGGGACAGGTACACGAACGAAAACGTGGGTGCAAGACTGGAGGGCTGGGGAAACAAAGATGTTCTGTTGGCTAGTCAATCGAGGGGAACAGGCTGAAGGGACTGCATGTGAGAGGAAAGTGTTTGAGCGAATTCCGTAGGATCACATGACTTATCCCCTGCAGTGAAGTAGCCACCTGGTAGCCGCAGTGTTGTTCCATAGACTAGTTCAGCCGCTGTAGTCTTCAGATCACTCTTAAATGCAGAGCGAATACCAAGCAAAACGAGTGGAAGCTTATCCATCCAATGGGAGTCTTCGTGACACATAAGGGATGACTTCAGCTGGCGATGGAAGCGTTCGACGAGGCCGTTAGCTTGCGGATGATACGCACAGGTATGCGCATGTACTGTACCCAACAAGCTGGTAAACTTCTTCCAAAGCGAAGACTCAAATTGGCGACCTTGGTCAGTGATGACTTTTGTCGGCAATCCAAATCGTGATACCCATCCATGAAGAAAGGCTCTTGCAACAGTGTCCGCTTGGATATCAGGAAGTGGGATGGCTTCAGGCCATCTGGAAAAGCGGTCGAGACAGGTGAGCAGATAACGTTGGCCTTGAATCACTGGAAGAGGGCCAACAATGTCTACATGAATTACCTCAAATCGCTGGGATAGGGGCGGAAATGCGTCAAAGGGGGACCTGGTGTGCCTTTGGACTTTGGCACGCTGGCAGGCAAGGCACGTTTTGGTCCAATGTTTGACATCCTTCCGCATCGAGGGCCAAACAAAGCGAGAGGTAACCAGGTGTTTTTATTGAAGACAGTGACCAAAGGTTTGTGGTCGGTAAAAACACAAAACTCTCGGCCTTCAAGGAAATGTTGAAAATGCTTCACGTTTAAGTAAATAGCAAGAAGTTCACGTCCGAAAGCACTATAACGCGTTTGGGCTGGCTGCAGCTTTTTCGAGTAAAACGCGATGGGTGCTTGTTGACCGTTAATGGTTTGTTCCAACACTCCACCGATCGCAACATCTGATGCATCGACCGTCAGAGTTAGGGGGGCATCACTGATAGGAAATGACAGAGACAATGCACTATTGATAGCATTTTTGGCATTGTCGAACGCCTGTAAACTATCGCTACACCATAACAATTTCGTTACCTTGCGTTTGTGTGTGATCATAGCGTGTAGAGGAGCAAGAACACTGGCACAGTTTTAATGAACTTGTGGTAATAATTTACCAAACCTAGAAACCGACGTAACTCACGCTGATTATTTGGCATTGGGTAATTTTTTATCACTTCACACTTGTCCTGAAGGGGGGTAATTCCGTGCTGCGAAATCGTGTGACCAAGAAATTCCAAGGTTGGCTGTGCAAACACACACTTAGATGCATTAATAGTAACACCGTATTGTTCTAAGCGTTGAAAGAGGAGTGAAAGATGTTCCTTATGTTCCTCTTCCGTTGAGCTGGCCACAAGCAAATCATCGATGTAGGCATAAACAAAGTCTAAGCCTCTGGTGACCTCATCTATAAACCTCTGAAAGGTTTGCGCAGCATTCCGTAGCCCGAACGGCATCTTCACAAATTCGAATAACCCAAATGGTGTACAAACTGCAGTCTTGGGAATATCCGAAGGCTCTACGGGAATGTGGTGGAAAGCCTTAACGAGATCTATTTTACTGAAGATAGATTTGCCGTGGAGAAGAGAAGTAAAGTCTTGGACATTTGGTACCGGATATCGGTCCGGGATGGTTGTCGAATTCAAAAACCGGTAATCCCCACATGGTCTCCAGTCCTGACTTCTTCTGGACCAGGTGTAGGGGAGAGGACCAACTGCTTTTGGAAGGTCTTATTATCCCAAGATCCATCATAAGCTGGAATTCCGATTTGGCAGCTTTCAGTTTGTCCGGGGCAAGACGTCTGGGTTTTGCAAACACAGGGGGACCTTTTGTTGTAATGTGATGGGTAATGGTGTGCTTAATGGTATCACCCATCTGCATCGGTTGAAGAATTCCTGGATATCGCTTGAAAAGGCACTGGTACATGGAATTAGGGGGAACGAGGGAAAGTGCAGAGTTCGAGGCGTCCGGAAGGGCAACCTGTTTGGCAAGAACAGAAAGCAGTGTGGCCTGGTCGCATAAGCGTCGCTTGTCAAGATCCACCAGGAGTTTGAAATGCTGGAGGAAGTCAGCGCCGATTATGGGATGCTGCACTTGAGCACAGATGAAAATCCACTTGAAGGATCGGTGAAGGCCCAAGTTTAGTTCACGCGACTGAGTACCGTACGTGGGTATGCGTGATCCGTTAGCAGCGTATAGAGGCGGAGATTCCGAGTGCGTATGACCAGATTTTTGAGGGAATACACTGACTGACGCTCCGGTATCGACCAAGAAATTGACACCAGAGTTCCTGTCCTTTATGAATAACAGGTTGGCAGTGCGAGTACTAGACGCCATTAGGACTCGCTGCTGGGGTTTTCCGACGAAAAATTGCAAGGGGAGATGCACTTCCTAGCCTTCTTTCCAAATTTCGAGTGGTAGAAGCAGATCTTCCCGGAACTCGAACGATGCCTCTTCGTAAATCTTGACCGAGAATGGCTTCTTTGCCGTTGATTTTGTAGCAGAGAACAAACGTGGTTGAGTTGTTGACTTAACTCTTCCACTTTCAACTCCAGTTCCGATTGTGTGTTCACGTTGTTGACCGGAGCTGTGTCAATCTCCACTACTTTGTCGGCAGTTTCTGCTAGTTTATCAACTGGAGTAGCAGGATCCATAGTGGCCAAGACACGCTGAGCTGATGGAGGAAGTTTCTGCAAGAACAACTGCCTAAAGATGTCCTTATCGAAGGTTTGTGCGCGTTCGCCTAGAGCGCACTGCATAGCCCTCAGCATTTGAGTGGGCTTACGGTCTCCAAGTTCTTCTTTTGAGATTAACTGATGTAGTTTCTCACGCTCGGAGACAGTGGTGCGGCACAGGATGGCAGACTTCAGATCGTTGTATGGGTCCTCACTCGTGGAAGTAGACACGATGACGTCACGGACTTCAGAGATGATGCTCGCTGGTAGAGAGGACAAAACATGATCGTATTTTGTCCTGCTAGCGGTGATCCTTCCCAAGTTGAATTGTGATTCCACTTGGTGGAACCAAATAAATGGATCACCCGGCCAGAAGACGGGGAGCTTTACGCTCAAGTGGGAGATGGCACCAGCGTCGTCAGGCATCTTCTCCTATGCTTGCTGACGTACAAGCAAGACGACAAGTTACCAACGAAGGAGTGGAGGTTGAGACGAGCGCAGGCACAGAGCGCACGGGCAGGGGTGAGGGGCAGAGGGCACGAGCGACGTTACAGTCTGGTCCTAGTCGCTCGGGTGAAGGGGGTGATGGGCACGAACGACGTTACAGTCTAGTCCTAGTCGATCGGGTAAAGGGGGGAATCCAACTCCGGGGTCACCAATTGTTGGTTTTCGTCGTCGTCGTGCCTAGGCAAGCTACGGCTTGGGACCGTAGCGCATCTATCCGGTATAGGTTAACCTGGATGATGTAGCCATAAGCACTACCGCTGGTTAAGTGCCAACCAGTGATTATCTCACTAGCCGTATTGAGTCCGTTAGGCGAAACTGCGACAGTACCAAAGGTGGAAAATATAACCTTTGGTTTCTATTGTTTATTTGTAAAATGGACATGGTATTAGATTAAAATAAATATTTGAATATAAATAATTAACTGACAATTGTGATATATAATTAATTATTTTACATACAATAAAATAATATCGTAACATAAAATTAGTATTAATGTGGTTCACAATTGAATTATAATGGGGTAACTAATTTAAAATGAATTTATAACTATTCCGAAATTCAAGACGGTAAAATTAACATTTATCTTGAAACTAAAATAAGAGTATTCACTACAACTGGAATTCTTCACTTGTTTATTTCTTAATTTATCTGGACAAGATAATGTGTATAGGCACCAGACATGGGGTTGATTATTAATCAATCAAATAATCATAATCTATGATGGTGATTATGCAATCATAATCAAATCATAATCAAAATTTTAGAAAATATTATAATCATAATCAAAATTATGAATGTTATAATCAATGAATTATTCAATGATTAAAGTGTATTATGTAAAATGTAATGAACATATCAATCATTCACTGTAACTTCGCCATGTGATAATGATGGAAGAATAATTTTACATATGATGTTTTCTTTTGTGACTTTATGAGTGTAAAATATAGTACATATACATTTATTCATTAACATATTCTGTTTGTATGCTATTACTTGTGATTCCATATTTAAATACACACAATCAATATCTGACATGGTAATCATAATTTAATCATATTTAACTGTGGCAAACAAATTCAAATTTTAATCAACATTTTTAAGCCATGTAATCATAATCTAATCAAAAATGTTAATCATAATCAAATCATAATTATAAATTTTGAGCCCACTAATCATAATCAATTCATGATCAACATTTTTGCAAATCCACTAATCATAATCAAAATCAAAAAAATTCACACCTCCATTAATCAATCAAATTTTGTAATCAGCCCCATGTCTGATAGGCACTTAATGAATTCACATGCAATAGCTTAATTAAAAGTTTATAAGCCAAAGCACACTAGCAATGCTTCAAGAAATTTGGACTCATGCACAACACTGGATTATCTGCTTAGAAGGAGCACTTAGGTTCTGGCTCTTTAGTGTTAAACTTTAAAACATACCTTCTGGCTTCAGTAGTGGACTATGATCTTGCCTTTTCTCGAGTTCAACAGGGACTATCAGGGCTAAATACTGGACTAGGTGTTTTAACACTAGCCCAGAACTGTTTCTAGCAAGATGCCCTGTTACAATGATTTAAGCACTTTTGCATGAATTACAGTATCTGCCTATGCTTGACTAGATTGACCTAATGAACGCAACTCAAGGCTGCAAAAGCTGAGTGACTGGAAAGAAAAAAAACATGAATTTAAAAATAAAAAGACTTGAGAAATGAGAATTAGCAAAACCCTACAATGTGCAGGATGTTCTTTCAGCACAATGGGGTGCCACCACATTTTGGTCATCATGCTGGTTTAATATCGTGCCCCCCCCCCCCCAAGATCTCTGGACCTAATCCCATTAGATTTCTTTTTATGGGGCCTTATGAAAGAGATGGTCTACAAGATCAAAGTATAAAAAAGAGGAACTCTTGCATCAAATTATGGATGCTGCTGGACTCTTTGGAACAAGCAAGGCTGTGCATTGAAAACCAAGGCAGACGTTTTGAACATTTATAAGGTGTATCTCATAAAATGTAGCAATAAATAAATCAGATTAACACTTATTTTTTCTGAGCACCTTAAAACGTCCTGTAGCTCCGCAAAAGTTGGAAATAGCACAGATGTTGTAATTACTTTTTTTACTCTATATCACCCCCCAAAGTATGGCAAACCAGGTGTGTGTGTGTGTGTGTGGTGTTGTGTGTGTGTGTGTGTGTGTGTGTGTGTGTGTGTGTCAGACATGGGGGTCAATTACTGGGTTTCTATTGCTATTACTTTTGATTCCTTCTATTACTATTACTTTAATTTTCATCCATTACTATTACTTTTGTATGTAGGGTACTTCACTCATTTGAAAAGGATCTTTATGTTCATTTAAATGCAATTAGAAACTGTGTGTTAACAAACAAATAAAACAAACGCTTTATTTCAGACTCAACAGGTACAAACATTATACAAGAGGTCCATAGAAGATTAAGAGATAGTTGTCTGGAGCACTGACTAACTAGGCCAGTGAATCACTGTGTATAATGAACATACAAATACAATGATCCAACCATGAGGTGGTGTGCCAACTATCACTAATGTAAGTAAAGCTATCACCAGGAAGACTACACATTAGGGTGGATCACTTTTCACTTTTTTTAAAAATTATAGCTGGTCAAAGTTTTTCCCATGATTTGGTTCAGTGGAAGTACACTGACACCATTTTTACCAAAATCGATCAATATTTAGGGGTCGCGCATCGACCTTGAAAATTTCAATTTTGGAAATTTGGCCAAATTGACAATTTTTTACTGAAAAGAGATAAATCATCAAATGACCATATTTTCTGAATCCTCTGTGAAAGAAATCCTCTCAGATACTTACCAAGTTGATAGGACAAGTGGTTTAGAAGTTATACTCACCTTGAGATAGCATTAAAATTTAAAATACCGTATTTGTCCCCGTACCTCCATATGCTGTCTGCCATTGTCTGCTTTTTTGGATAAGATAAAACGAATAAGGAAAGATCAAATGTATTTTGTATTAAAACGGTTTACCGATATCACTAAAGGCACTTACTCCAGTGCCCCTAACTAGGTTCAAAAACTGTATGAATCGTGGTTAGAACACACGTCATCTTAAGGCATGCGCCATGTACTCTCTCTGCTAACTCCCTTTCCCTCTGCACTACATCATCTTGGCAAGTGACAACTTCTTGAAGTCACCAAGTTCTTTCCGGCTCTTTTCCACGAGCTGAAGAAGACCCTGCAGCTGTGACTCATCTTTTGTGAGTGTTCGCGTAATCTTCTATCAGTTTTATCCCTCTCTCTGCCACGTCGTTGGTAACTTTCAGATGAGAGATGACATTCTTCAGATCACAGTAGTTCTTATCTTGATCCCACTTATTCACTGGCAGGCCTGTGAACACGAACCATGATGACTCATCGATCAGGTCCGGAAGGCACGTCGTGTCATCAACGAGACGTTGTCATACGTGAAGTCCCCAGGCACAGCGAGGCGGCACAACTTCTTTGCCATCTCGTGCTTCACAGTGTCTTCCACTTTGTCACTGCAGAGGCCTCAGATACCACAAGTGCCGCCTGATCACTGCCAGTGAAGCCTCTGCAATCTCGCAATCCACAGCCCTGTACTGCAGAAGACGCTGGTACAACACAAGGTCATTCAGCATGGCATCAGCTGCGACAGGAACCACCAGCCAGGCAGGTGCGTAGAGGAGTGCAGTAAATAGTACCACTCTCTGAAGTTTCTGTACCAGCTCATCGTCGAACTCCAGCTGACCACTGAACATCAGGAGCTTCGTGTAGTAGATGATCTGAAACGAATACGCACTGTGATGTATAAATACCGATACCACTCCATATAAATTTGTTTAATGGTAAATTATTTATCTTATTTTTTTCTGGTAGGGACTTCAAATGGCTGTTTGCAGAAGGCAATACAATATTTAACTTCTAATTCAAAATACCAACCTTGGCCATCCACCTCGCATGATGGTAGGCTCCTGGGCGCATGAAGTGTGTGCCATGACGTGGCTGGGCCCCGAGTACCAGGAGTGTAATCTCCGCCACTTCTCGGTAGTCTTCTCTGACAAGACCAGAAGCGGTGCCAAGGAACTTGACTGCCTCATCTCGGAGCTCCATCAGCCACGTCACCTCCGCCAAATGCTCGATCTCCAGCTCGCGATAAGTCGAGAGGTCGAGCTTGTCCCACCTGAAAGGTGAGTTATGAAAATATTGCATGAAAACGACTGAAGTTTCCCTTTTCGACTGCTATTAACATCATTAGTAGAAGGACGCTGATATCTCAATTGCTCTGAAGGCAAAAAATCATTGGAGAAAACAAATGCGCCTTAGACTTGAAATTCACCTTCTCCTCAGATACTGGAACAAAGGTTCAGTTGGTGCTGTGGTTCTTCCAAACGCGGTGATGACCACTGCCCCCACAATGAGCTCCATAGCGTGATGGCGACAGCCCAGCTGGAAGAGCAGTTTACCAAGCATGTTCTCCACCGCCGGACCACCGCACCCTGCACCCTGCACCCTCCCCGTATTGGAGGAAGTTGTGTCGAAGCACAGTCCAATCACGTTGTTCTCGCATCCCCAGTCTTTGAGAGCACGAAAGGTCACCTGGGCCTGGGACAGACCAGTGCCGTCAGCAACAGTCAGAACAGCCAGCAACTTTCCTTCTGTGCATTGGGGAGCTCCCGAGATGAGAATTGCCTGGCAGTGCTCCAATGATCCAAGAGTGTCCTGAAACGTATGTCATACATGCCAATCCATTATCATCCACTGGAATATGTCAATCCACTGTCATCACTGGAACATGTTAATTCACTGTCATCCACGGTGAGGGCAAAACTGACCTTGATTACTTTACCATCCCAGTGGACGACAGCATGCCTTGGAGATACGAAGGATTTCTGCACAGCTGTTGACACTTCACAACGATGTGCCACTCTTCCACGGCGAAACGTGTCCTTCGAGATACTGAATTTGTCCAGGTCTGCTGGCGGATCTGCCGAACGTAGGACTGCCGCCACGACACTTGCCACCTATGTGCGAAATTGAAAGGAAATTGACAAGGATGTGTATGGTTTTTATGTGACAAAATAATCACTAAATTTTCCATCATTACGTCTATTATATCTTTGTCAAGGAAAGATCATTACTGATATATACACACCTGATTATTGGACATCCGGAAGCGATCAGCCACTTCAATAACAGCCAGTGCATTGAGGATGTGGTGAGGAAGGCTGATTGATACAGTTGATTCTCTCGGCTGTCAGTATGGTGGTTCTAGCTGTGATTCGTAGTTGCTCGATGATCTGCTTTCTATAGATTCATCGTCGCTCTCAGCTTCGGTTCCTAATTTCGTTTTTGAGGTGCCTGGCTCATCACGAGATTGTTGTCTTGAGAGTTGCCATTTTCTCTTGACAACGAACACTTTATCATTCCCACTCATTGTTGCCTGGCGCAGGCCCCGTTGATCCTCATAAAATTTAATATCATCTTGTTTGTTGTTGTCTGAGAGCAGTCGACTTTTCTGTATCTCTTCAATAGCATCGGGAGCTCCGATGTCCCAGAGCTTGTTCAGATTTTCTGAAAACTTCTCCCTGCCTTTTCCCACGTCACTCTCTCTCATCTTGCTCTTCTGCAGCGAGCGCCACTCTTCCCACAGTAACTCCAGTTTTCTTTCGCAGTTACGCCTCGTGATCGTCTTTATACGTGCCATGTTCCAAAATGCCAGAACATTGGCCACCGTGTCTTTTACAGCGGCCTTCCTGTCAGTAGTTTCCTGCTTGGCATAGAAGAAGTACTGGAGAACTTGATGGGTGGTTGGCAATTTGGCACCACCGATCGAGGAAGATGGCTGACCAATTAAGAAGACATCCGTGGCTGACCTTAGAGAAGGTGGTGCTGTTGTTACTGCTTTCTCTTTTCCAGAATAAGTAACTTTCAGAGTCTTCCCACTCCTGGTTGTTAACAGTTTATCCATTGTACTAAAGTCTAGACTTATCAAACAAGAATCAATTGACACAGTTGATCTGTAAAAAGCAAACTGTGATTAGTAAAAATATTGGTCATAGACATAGCGTGTGTGTGTAATTGGGATTTTAGGATGTGCCAGCTACTGATGCTATGATTACGTCCATAACGGGGGACAAATACGGTATTTTAAATTTTAATGTTATTTCTAGGTAAGTGTAACTTCTAAACCACTTGTCCGATCAACTTGGTAAGTATCTGAGAGGATTTATTTCACTGAGAGGATTCAGAAAACATGGTCATTTGATGATTTATCTTTATTCAGTAAAATATTGTCAATTTGGCCAAATTTCCAAAATTGAAATTTTCAAGGTCGATGTGCGACCCCTAAATATTGATCGATTTTGGTAAAAATGGTGTCAGTGTACTTCCACTGAACCAAATCATGGGAAAAACTTTGACCAGCTATAATTTTTTTTAAAAAAGTGAAAAGTGATCCACCCTACTACACATGGATGAAAGGGTCAAGTTATTATCTTCACAGAAGGCTTTTAAGTGGTTGCTAAACAAAGAATTATCATTAAGCACATAAGCATTAAAGTCACCAATAATAGTTACACATGTCAAATCCAGCTCATCGATAATACTGCTGACCTGCCCCAATTTAATGAGGTAATCATCTTCATTATCAACTGCCTGAAAAGGCATATAGATACACAGAATTGCAAATTTTTTATTGTCTACACAAATTTCTATTCCAGTTAGCCAACTCAAACCAAGTTTTAACTCACTAATATATTTCCTATACCCCAACCTCCATAGAATAGCTATCCCACCAGGTGGGTGGCCTGCAAGGAAATCATCTTGGTTTATCTCTGGTGGCCTCCCCTATCCCATGAAAGTTACTGGACAGGCTATTCAGGTCCTTTAAGTCCTGTTTCCATAGCCATATTTCCTGCAGACAGAGAATATCAGCATCCTCTAACAGCTTATCAATTATGATCTGCCTGTGTTTGCTGTTAATGCCTAAGCTTAGGCCTCTACAGTTATAAGAGATTACCCTGAATGTTGCAATTAGGAAGAAGCAGGAGTTCTGCCAGCCACCTCTACATGTTGAATTCCACTTATACCAGGCACAGCAGTTACAGCATTAGACCCAGCTGGATTTTCCTCCACAGTATGACTCATGATATCTCCCTAATTACCCTCTCCAGCAATTGCAAGAGTGGCTGCAAGTGTTTTTCTTCCCTTCTTCTCATAGAAATGCAATACATATACCTGTTCCAGCCATACTGCTGGATCCATAATTACCCATGGATCATCACAGACTGCTGTAACTTGAAAAACTGTACATAGTCCATTTAGAGTCAATTTTCCTACATGTAACCTGAAAATTCACTATCTTCCACAAATGCCTGCAGCTCCTCAGCCCTAAGATCAGGTCGACAAAGACAAAAATGTTTGCGGTCTTCATTGGTACAGCCATTATATGATCTGTTTTGGCAGCTCCTATGATACCCCACTATTCTCTGCCAGCCTTTGCTACAGGCTGACTCCCTCTAGCCAGTGCATGAGTGGGACCAGACCCCCTTGAGGGACCACCACCATTAGCTACTGCAGTGGTTGCAGTTCTCGGAGGGGTCACTCGCTTCCAGCCACTCCTTACCACCATTGTCCAAGATGCCTCCTCATCATGACCCCCGGCTGCATTCCCAGCATCCCAATTCACCAAGGCCCCTTGGGGGGCTACCCTGTGTGAGATGGTATTGAGCTGGCAATGTAGCAGTGTCTGGATTCAGGGATCCAGGATAAGACAGAGGCAGAGGTCTCTGCACTCATAGATCCAGGATGAGGCTGAGTGGCAGCCAAATAACAAATATTTGTTTCAACTAAATCATTACAATTTCAGGGACTGTAGGTCTTGATAAATTTTACTTTATTGAAGGAAAGATTTGCCACAATATTAGTTCACATACATGTTTATTTTAGTTTAGAGTAGATTTAGTTCATTTTTCAGTTCCTTGTTCACATAATATGTCCATTGCCACCGTAATAGAAAAGTAAGAGACTATTATTTATTACTTTGCCTTCTATTACTATTACAGCAACCCATGTCACTGCTAATAATTCTGCCAATATTAATGTTCTCGTTCTATTTTTTCAGATTTGAAGAGAGGAGACGATAACAACTAATAATTATCAATCAAAATGCCTTGGACAAAGGAAGAAAAATTTTTTTGCGTCACTACTTATTTGGAGACGAAATCATTCAAAACTGTGCAAGCGAAATTTCGCAGGAAGTTCAACTTCAACAATTATCCCCAGAAAAGCCAAATTTATCGTTGGGCACACAATTTCAAGCCACAGGATCAGTAAACAATCTCAACAAGAAAGCAGAAACACCCAGATCTGGCAGGAAGGTGACTGCAAGATCTCCTGACAATGTGAATGCGGTGAGAGATTCTGTCGGAAGGAGTCCGAAAAAGTCAATCCGAAGACGTTGCCAAGATCTGGGTCTTTCACGTGCGTCAGTGCAAAGAATCTTGATCAAGGATCTTCAGCTGTACCCATACAGGATCCAGATCAAGCATAAACTCACACCAGCTGACATGGCAAAATGTGTTGTGATGTGCCGGTGGTTCGAGAACAAGATCGAAGAGGATCCTGACTTTCTTGATGATGTTTGGTTCAGCGACGAAGCACACTTCTTGCTCAGTGGGTATGTCAATAGCAAGAACAATGTGTTCTGGGCCACACAAGCCCCAGACGAGGTGCTTCAGAGGCCCTTGCACTCTGTGCAGGGTGTCAGGGTGATTGACAACTTCGCTCGTCGGCTTCAAGTGTGTCTGCAGCGCAACGGCGGTCATTTGGAACATGTGCTCTAATAAATGTATCCTTTGATCTAGAGACCTCAAATCTTCAGTTTTTAATTGTTATCATATCAGCTTCCAGGAAATGTAATCTTTTTTTGGAGTTTATTTTCTGAGTAATAAATTATTATCATGTCAATGGGTTCCATCTATTTTGAGACACCCGGTATTACTATTACTTGAAAAATCCTGTAATAGTCTATTACTATTACCCCATGTCTGGTGTATATATATAATCATCTCCCACAAGTATTTTTAATTCGTTATAATTTGGAACTGTATATTACTTAGGTACCTAGATGATGGTGTATTTGGGGGGGGGGGGGGGGGGGAGGGGGGGGGACACAAATCAATGGTGATATTACAAAATGTTGATTATTCCGAGTTGCCCAATAGTGCCAAAGTGGCACTCAACTGTTTTTAAGTTCTAAGGAACTAGATAAGTTTTGGTAAAAAAAAAAGCATGTGTACTCAAAGTTAAGGTTACCCTCATCAGCCACCAGACTAACTAGGAACCCTACATTACAATTGTTGGGATTGTAAAAATGCGAGTTAATAAATACAGAATGACAGTTCATAATGTATAAATGTGAGTTAGGTTTAATAGAGAGATTATAAAATGACAGGAAATAGGCCTATTCTGAATTTGGATGAGAATGTGTGATTTGAGCCACAAAGCAAGAACAACAGGTTTTGTTTGGGTTCATACTCATTACTCATATTCACATTCAGCCAATCAAGCATAGGTTTATCATCACATGATCCCCTCCTCTATTCTTGTTAATCAGGTCCTTAAATATATAGTAGGCCTAGTTTTTATACAGTACTAAATTTATACAAGTTAGCAATTAAATATCAGAAAACAGGCCAATAAAGTCAGTTAACTAATACAGAGTAGGTAGGAAATTATAAAAATTATCAACATGTATTAATGATTGTCTTTTAGGTTCCTAAATAAGTTAAAAATAGATCAAATGCCAAGTGAGAATGGAACAGCAAAATCTAAACAAGGAAAAAGGCCAAACAGCATAAGAAAAACTGACACACAGAGAGGAGAAAATCAGAATTAGACAGAGTCAGAAGCAGTTTGTTCTTAAGATCATTTTGCTTTCCCTTGTTAATTTGTTTTCAATTTTTCAATCAGAGACTGTGGGAAGTAGGGCCTATGTTAAGACGAGTACATAAAAGAAAAGTAACATCATTTTTGACTAGGGCCAATGACAATCTTCTATCCATGGCCCTGGGCTTTTTATTCATGTCACATGCAAGGCTATATCATTTTTAAAGGCCTACTTGATTATTCAGTCAAGGCTTAACTTTTTATCTTAAATTGTATAACGTAAGTGTAAAGTTAAAGTAATTTGTGAACATAAGATTAAAAGTATAAAAATTTTGGTTTAAAAAAAGTTATATTAATCGTAAAATGCTGAAGTTATTAAATAAACTTATAGTAAAGATCAATGGTCACATTACCATCATGAGTGTGGGTGTGTGTCACACACCAACCCACAGATGAGTCAATGGAGAGTCAACCACAATTGTTCCAAATCCTGAACCCTTTATTGATGGCATGATGGTCGTTTAGAACATTAACCACTACAGCTATCACTGAACACCCACAAACCCTGAACCCTTCACAATAATAAAGAATCACATTCAACACATTTACTGCCAAAGACAAAAAATCTTGTCTTTTGGCACAGATCAGTTGACCACTAAAGATGAGAAATCTCATCTTAAACATATACACTCAAACCCCATTAATTTGCGCTCCATTATTTCATATTTTGGGTTAATTCATACATTTCTTCAACCCTTCAAAATATCCAAGGAATTTTTAACTTTTTGGTACCAATGTCCGAATAAACCAATAGTTGTATGAATTGTACCCACATGGTGCATGGCAGCCTTCATGTTGTCACATGCAGTCTTTGTGTGTGGGGGCCTACTGAGGTTGCCAATTAGTATTTTTTCTCCTACTAGGTAAAAATTTCTAAGTGGAATATATTTTAGCAATCAGGAGTGTGCTAGGAAAGTATCAAATACTTGTAGTTTAAAAACTCTGCAATTAATTTATACAGTACAGCAGTGGCAGCTGGTGGTGACAGAGTAGGGAGGCCCAAAATTGTCTATAATATATGCTATATAAATAGAATAGATTACAAAGTGTTAGATGCCCTACTTTCTGCATGTCACGATCGTATAGCATTAATACTATCAATAAAATCTTTTTTCATAGTTTATAGTGATAAAAACAGAGGAGGCCCAGCCTCCCATGCCTCCTCTGAAAAGCCACCACTGCAGTACATTTCAGTTACTGGACAGTAGATTTAAGAAATGGACTACACATTCGTATAAAATGTTAAAATACCCCAAAAAATTTGTATACAAATACTTTGGTACTATGTATAAAAGTTTGAAATATCCAAATAATTTTGTACTGTCTGGTTAATTCATACCTTCCAGATTATTCCACAAGGGTAGAGCCCCGAAAGTGTCAAATTAATGGGGTTCAAGTGTACATTATAAGCTTTATTTTGGTATATTATGTTGAGAGATCTCTTTAGCTTTCATTTCTGGGGAGACCTTGTAGTTGGATAAAAACTTGCAAAAGTGCTGGTGGTGGCTGGTTACCTTCTTAAAAAGTGCTGGCAGTGAATGTGTTTATGAAAAGCAAGCTAAATCCAACAATATTCTAATAATGTATCTGCCTGAAAATTTTAAAGAATTAAATTTGACATCCTAATTCTAGAAAGTGTGTGTGAAGTACTCCAAATTTGAATGTATGAACCCAACAAATTTCTACAAAAAACTGAAATAGCCAGAAAATGGTCAAGTATTATAAAATACAAGCCAAATATAGTAGACCTATGAAGAGACCCAGTTTATCTCGTAGTACTCTAGATTTTAACCTTTTCTAGATTTACCTCTTTGTGTTGATTCTCGAGGGAACATTTGTACCACATTTAAATTTAGATTTGCTTTTGCTGTTCTCTCTTCCTGGAGTGTTTTTTAACTTTGTAGTAGGTTCAAATTTATAATTCTCATTCTGCTTCAATGACAGAGCCATTCCCTTTTGTGAAAAATGCCTGAAAAGAGTAAGGAGCATTAAGTATTAATGCCTACTGAACCTATCAGTAAAATGAGAGGGGGATTTTCTATTAAAAACTAAGCCTATTACAATAGGTTATGCAGTATCTACAACATAGACCCACTACTATGGTATGGTAGGCTTACCTATCTTTGAGATGGGTGCCATACTAATGATAAAATGCACTCCTATAAATTTTTAAGATTATACTCAAGTCAGACAAGAGTATTAAAATACAAAAAAATAGTTATATAGATCAGTTAATTTAACTTGCACAAATACCTCTTCTACAATTTTAAGGGCAGATAGACTGCTAACAGGACTAGTACATAGTGTATGGTATTAAGGGAGTCCATAATTCTAACATATTGGCATTACCTATCAAAATATCTGACCTATAGTAAGCCACTCAAAGCTATTAGCATAGCAATAAAAAAAAGCCTACATAAGCTATAGGACCTAATTTGTCATCTAGATTTAACCAGTAGGTAAAAAGAACTAGTATCTAACAGGCTAGTCTCTCATACATGCTATTTACCAACTTGTTTACCACACATACTGTGAGGATCCCAAGAAACCTTACTTGGTTAACCTTGGTTTTGCTTCCACCTAAATTGTTCATTCTGATGAAGGCTAAACTTGTCACTCCACCTTAGACCTAGAGTTTAACATGGAATTCGAACCACACCACACCACGGGCAGTCAGAAATTACAAATTCCTCACGCAGACTCAATCTCACAACCTCCCAATCAGCAGCCGTGTTTTAACCACTAGACTACCCAGGGTACCCATTTATCTACCAACCAATTTTTATTGTGTGGATAGATGAACAGCTGGATTTTGCTGCATGCCACCTGCCATCCCTGGGTCTCAATCCCAGGGCTTATGTATTTGTAGTCAGTAATGCTAACCACTATAGCTACCACTGACACGCTACTACTACAACTACATCTATTTAGAAATATACATCCATCCCTTTTTATTTGATTGGAGTGAAAAAACACCTATATGAGTTCTCATAGTTGGTGGTGGAATGAAATATTTTACTACATTTGACAGATACGAGTTATCTTGTATCTAATGTTTTTAGCCAGAGCTACTGAGTATACAATTGCTATGATTTTTATTATTTTTCAATAAATGTAATTTCATAGCTTTATTTTGAAATAAAGATACTTATTATTATCCTATTATAGTAATAGGATTGATTCTATTGTATGAGGGCTCATTCCATGGCAAGCAAGCAAGCAAGCAAGCAAGCAAGCAACCCTCATAGATTTTGCTTAAATTTGGTTTATAGAATGGTCTATGCTAGTAAGTGCCAAATTTCAAATATCAGCTCAATCGGAATTATGGTTCCAAAGTTACACTCCCCCCTGGAGGGGGGGGGGTAAAACTGGACATTTTCAGACCACCATAACTCAGTCCCTAATTGACATAGAATAGTGGTTTAAAGTGTGTATGAAAGGTAATTGCACACATCATAAATTAGCATAAGCAGAAAAAATGACTAAAATTAACAGAAAAAAAAGTTATGACACTTTATTCCATTTAAAGGGGTTCTGCCCCCCTTAAATTACAGACTTTTTAAAAATTTTCATATATACAAAAAATGAGTTTCAACCTTATTCTATCAATATATGAAAAGAAATGTGTGTGTGTATTTGCATATAAAATAGGTATTTACAGATTTGAAAATGACTACTTTCACTTGAGACAATAATTTCTAACAAACTGTTCAACATTCTCATTGACTTCTGGTATATAGATTAGTGTACTTGTTAAAAATGTAAATACATGTGTGTTCAACTAGTATTCTAAGAACTAAACATAAAACACTAGTACCTACCATAAAATATCTTCCCCCATTCGATTGTTGAGTAAATTGGTTGAACAAAAAATCCCATGTGGACATTAAAAAAGTGGCAATCCTACCCAGGATAACTATTGCCTAACTAGAGAGAGCTTTATTTTGTTTTCTGTGATGCACAAAGCATTCACTGTGTTCTCATTTAATGTATATATTTTTTTCATTTTGAACAGATTTATGTACATATACGCATAGTTTTAAATAAGTAAAAGTGGTTGATGAAAATGTCTACACATAAAAGCTATAATAAGCGCAGTTGCAACCCTTTTGAACTGCACAAAAAGCCTATTCTGCAAAACTTGAGGCCACTTCCAAAGCTGCTTGTTGAAAATAGTGACCCTAAATATAATTTCAGTGATGAATCAGAAGTTTGTATAAATTGTCTGAAATTAATTAATGAACACGCAAAACCTGAAGAATTATTCAGACTGCCAGAAGCAATAACTAGTAGTACTGAAAGTATGACTACTTCACCTGACATATCCCCAGAAAAAATTCCCAGAAAATGTACTGAAATAGATAAAGATATTCAACGAGAAGATCTTAATGCAACTTTGGAGCAACTTCATGTTACCCCAGTGAAATTATGTAAGTAACTAGCTATTAATGTGTGTACAGATAATGCATTTTTATACCATCAGCTGAAATTTAATTCAGATATAGTTGTCTTATACCTAATACATATATACAGGGCGTCCCAAAAAAATGTATACACACTTTAAATAATTATAAAGGCAGTGTTTATTAAAATACATTTCATTTTCAAAATGTAATAGAATCTACAGACATTATTTAATTGTTTTGTCAATGCCTGTTTTCAAACTGACGTCCGTTCTGGTCCAGGCACTGCTGATAACGCGAAGCAATGGAATCGCAAACATCACGAAACATTTCGTTTGGTATTTGTGTGCATTCTCGTTCAATGGCTGCTCTCAATTCAGCGACTGTTGCAGGTTCTATAGCGTAGACTTTGTCTTTTAAGTATCCCCATAAAAAAAAGTCTAGTGGTGTGAGGTCTGGTGAACGCGGAAGGTATTCTACAAAACCCCTTCGTCCAATCCACATCCACATCGTGCCAAGTACCACTCGCAATACTCCACTCTTCGGTCCGGATCATCTTCATTAATTGCATTGACTAATCTTGGAATGTAACTTTTCCATTGACAGCGCTTCAAAATGCGTTGGACAGACTATTCTGAAATTCCTACCTCACGACTCGCTTGCCACACAGATTTTCTTGGACTTTGGTGATACATTTCCAGTACTCTTTCTTGCTTTGTGGGGCTTGTCGATGTCCGTGGTCTTCTGGAACGCTTCTTGTGGACATTCTGAACAGTTCCATCGGCTTCAAACTTATCTCTAATTCGAGTGATGGTAAGTCGCGTTGGTGGATCTGTTTGAAACTCCCTCCTAAACTGTCTTTGCACTTCAACTGCGTTTTCACACTTCCAGTAGCATTTTAGAATGAATTTCCTTTGTTCAAAGCTTAGTCTGACTGCCATTATTAATTCTAATGGGTTTAACTTGGAAAGAAAGAAACATCAATTGAGCTATCAGCTGTTAAAGTGTGTATACATTTTTTGGGATGCCCTGTATATATATATATATAATATATATATATACGGTATACATATATATATATATATATATATATATATATATATATAATATATATATACGGTATACATATATACATATACATATACATATATATATATATATATATATACGGTATACATACATATATATATATATATATATATATATATATATATATATATATGAAATTATCTAAAAAATATACTTCAGTTCAGAAATTCAGATTATTGCCACTAGATATGTCATACTTATATTTATTAATTAATTGTATTTCAAATATTTTTCAGATGCCCTGACCAGTGGAAGCAGATCAAAGGCAGTTTCACAAAAATACAAAAAAGCTTCAACCTCCCTCAAGACGAAGTTGGAAACTGCATTTGCCACTTGAGTTCAAGATGTTGGTGAGCCACTGAGTAAACCACATCTCAAAGCAGCAATTTGGAGAGGTAAGAAACTAAAAATAATTAACGAGATGACTTTGAACTATTAATGTGTGTGTAAATACCTGTATATAGGTACAGTATTATAGGATGTCATGTTTGGATATATATGTAGACATTAGCTATATTTCCTAAAATGTGACATCATCCCATATACTAAATATACTGGTATATGTTCAAATTCATGAAGTACAGTATTTCCTTAATTCTTGAATAATATAAATCATGTACTTACATCCTTAATATTGTACAGTAATTTGGGTTTGTGTTTTTTTTATAGGTACAAAAACCTCATGAGTGATCTTGTACAAGACTTCAAATCCACATCATCGTACAAAAGGAGGCTTTAGATACTTTCACTCTCACCATTTCCTATTTCTAGGACAAGGGATTTGTTTGGTAAAGGAAGAAAACAAACTGAAGATATAATCTCTGAAATAAAGGAATTCTACAAAGATGAAGAAGTCAGTTGTTTGTGTGAAGGGAAATCTAATTGTGTTAGCATAAGAAATAAAGATGGTGAAAAAGAGTACAAGCAAAAACGTCTATTACTAGGAAATTTAAAAGAATTATATTCAAAATATAAAGAAAATGATAATAGCATAGGGTTTTCTACCTTTGCCAATCTGAGGCCTAAATGGTGTGTAATTGCTGGAGGCAAAGGAACCCACTCAGTTTGTGTTTGCACCCACCAACAGAATCCTAAACTCATGGTATCAGCAATTGCAGAGAAAAACTTAACCTATTACACACTTATGGAAAAAAGTGTTTGTGATATAAATTCTTCTACATGCATGTTAACATGGATATTGAGAATGTCCTGGTAGCATAGGCATATTTAATTTCTTAAATACTATACCTTCCTTGACAAGCAGAGATTGTCAAATGTGTTCAGTGGACTAATACAGATAAATCAACATTGGAAACTCATATAGCTTCTCCAGATGAATTTATTGAACACCTTCCAGAAAACATTTTTTCTCTTACTAGGCACCACTACATTGCAAAAAGCCAGAGTCAGTATTTGAAGACTATGAAACAGAATCTTCACTGTGATGAAATACTTGTGCTAGGGGATTTTGCAGAAAACTATTCATTCATCACTCAAGATGAACCACAAAGTTTTCACTGGACAAATGACCAGGTGACCCTCCATCCATTTGTGGTGTATCACATGAAGGATGAGGAATTAATTCATACTAGTTACTGTATTATTAGCAATTGTCTTTAGCACTCAACATCAGCAGTTCACACTTTTCAGCAATATTTAATGAAGGATATTAAACAGAAATTCCCCAATGTACAAAAAGTAATTTATTTCTCTGATGGGTGTGGAGGCCATTACAAAAACAAATATAATTTCAGCAATCTATGCTATCATGAACAGGATTTTGGTGTGAAGGCTGAGTGGAATTTCTTTGCCACAAGTCATGGGAAAAATGCTTGTGATGGTATTGGAGGAACTATTAAAAGAGTTGTAGCAAAGGCTAGTTTGCAACATACTGATACTGGTCATATTCTAACACTAAGCGCTTTCTATGATTTTTGCACTGAACACTTTAATTCAATTATTTGTTTGTATGTTACAAAGGAGGAGGTTCATGCGGATAAATTCAATCTTTCTAGTAGGTTTAATGAAGCTTTACCCGTTAAAGGTACACAGGGTTTCCACAGGTTTGTACCAGAGTCAGAAAACCTAATACAAGCTTATCAGACATCCGATTCTGATAATTGTAAATTGTTTAGAATAAGTACTGGGGCTGAACCAGATAAAGACAGTCAACTAGTTGAAAAAGAGGAGTATCAAATTGGCCAGTATGTTGCCTGTAAATATGATGATAAAATTTAGTTTGGAATTATTTTAGACACTTCAGAAGAATATGGTGATTATAAAATTAGTTTCCTCACCACATCAGGATCTACCACTCAGTATTATTTTCCAATGAAAGAGGATGTTTGCTGGATAAAACAAAGTGATATGATTTCTATCATGAATCATGATGACACCAAATATCAAGCCTGGTATTAAGATGATTTACTCCCTCAATCCAAAGCAAGTTCAAGAATTTAGTGGGAGTTTGGAACCAAAACTAGGATAAAAATCTGTTGAAAATTAAATATATATAAGCTTAGGTAGGTATAGATTATGAGCATTAAGAATTATTGCACCATGTGTAAATTGCAATGTATTAATTACCTAACACTTTACATGAATTTGTAAAAATTGGTCTTTTAAGTAAAAGTAGCCATTTTGAAATCTGTAAATACCTATTTTATATGCAAATACACACATTTCTTTTCATATACTGATAGAATAAGGTTGAAACTCATTTTTTGTATATATGAAAATTTTTAAAAATCTGTAATTTAAGGGGGCAGGACCCCTTCAAATGGAATAAAGTGTCATAACTTTTTTTCTGTTAATTTTAGCCATTTTTTCTACTTATGCTAATTTATTATGTGTGCAATTACCTTTCATAAACACTTTAAATCACTGTTATGTCAATTAGGGACTGAGTTAGGGTGGTTTGAATATTTACAGTTCCCCCCCCAAAGGGGGGAGCATAACTTTTGAACCATAACTCCGATTAAGCTGATATTTGAAATTTGGCACTTGCTAGCATAGACCATTCTATAAACCAAATTTAAGCAAAATCTATGAGGGTGTGGTTTTGACCACTGCATGATTTGTCATGGAATGACTCGGTACTTGTGAGTGTCTTCATGTCTGTGCATGTGTGGATATGTAGAGAAGGTGTGAGCATAGACTCAGTCTGGCAGGTACACTCAGTCAGTGTGCAGAGAGCATGGAAGGGACTATTGTGTTTGGTTCAGCAAATTTTGTTATTTTCAGAACTCAGCATCCCAGGATATCACAATTTGAGGAGTGAGCAAACATTAAGGTTTGTGTATGACTGAGCAAGACATTCTCACAAACTTACGACATGATCAGGGAAGTTTACAGGCAGTGGCATAGCTAGAAATTCCTGGTGGGGTAGCAAAGGACCAAATTTTCTGACAAATGGGCATGACAAAGATACCATTTTATCAATCATCTATCTCATCAAGCATAACAATTTACAGGCAACACAAAGAATCTATTAAGTGCAAAGAACATGGTACACACCTGCATCAATATTCAGTAATACAATACAAAAGCAGAATACACTACCATTAAATGAAAGAAAATGATTCACAAGGGAAAACAAACAATGCACTCTGTGCAACAATGGACCAGAAAATTTGCAACATTATATATATATTATACTGCCCAGCATAACAGAATAAAAAAAATAATGTGGCTACAATAACCATATATTGAAAACACATACAATTGGAGCTCTTTCAAGTACAGAATTTATGGTCACACAAATGACACTCACACATCAAATTTTCTGACAGAGGGAGAAATTTTCCAACAAAATCCTTTCTGAAGCTTGTGTGTGTGTGTGTGTGAGGGGGGGGGGGGGGGGGGGGGGGGGGTCCGCCCCCAGCACCCTTCTAGCTACGCCACTGCCTACAAGGACAAGGCCATGTGTCAGAATGCAGTGCACAAATGGTTTAGGTGTTTCAAGGACAGCTGACAATCACTGGAGGATGACAAGGGAGGGAAGGCCAGTGGTACCATAGCTCATAATGAGACCATTGCCTGTGTTTGTGAAATCATCCAACAGGACCAGGGTGGCATAGTATCGCGATACATCCGTTTTCTCATTGTATCAGTTGCTCGGAGACAATAGCACATTTTCTGTATCTTGTATCATACTGCGATACATTTTTTATTATTTGTATTGTATCAAAAGAAACAATACAAATAAGTGACAGTAAACCACAAGGAAAAAGGTTGCATCATTCCTTCATTTTTAATTGTGAAATGGGAAAATTAAACGATGGATATTTTCCTATGACACCCCCTAAAATTGTTCCATTTGGTGTAAAACATACGGAAGAGAAATTTGGTCCTGATTGGTCATCATTTAAAGGTCACCCTCGTCACTGAAAACAAGACCCATTTGTTGACGTCAACAAGCTGTTCAGTGTTCACAGCTTGGGCCGAACCAAATAATAAAAAACAAGGCAATTTGGTGAAATAACAAAAGTAAGACACTTAAAAACGCAAAGAATACAAACAGTTTATTATATAATCAAAATAGAAGACATAATTTGGCGAATAATGGTACAAAATGGAGAAGCAACAAAAGCAAAACTTTGAGAAATAAAATACATATACAGTAGCAGAATAATTGGTGCTCATACGCTGATCAGTGATTAGTTCTTTCGTGTCCTCACTAATGCTGATTTGTTCGGAGCTGGGTGTTGCTTTCTGTGGTCAGTGACAACTTGAACGAGGAACTGGAGCTGTTCTTCTTTCACTGTCAACTTTCCGTTCAGCTCCTTCACCAGAGCCATGGCCCATTCTGCTCTGTCGTTCACCACTGCAATTTTGGAGACCACATCCCGAGCTTGCACGTATTCAGAGTTTGACATCCATGAACTGGGATGGTGGAGCAGAAAGCAATCTGGCAACTGAAGTTTTGAGAAGAATCCTCGGGTGTTCTTTGTGATCAGTTGCTCCAGTCCTTTGCTGTCACTGAGGAACATAGTATCAAGAACCAAAGGTCGTTTTGGCGGCATGTGAGGGGCTTCTTGATCTAACGCTGCAACCATGCTGCACTTCACTTCCATCGATATCCTCTCATCAAAGAACGCCAGACCCACTGCCTCCTCCAAATGGTACCACAGGTGCGCAGACAGCTTCTTGGTGGTACCATCAGAGATCTTCTTGTGCGGGTATCGAAGGAGCGTCCTCATCAATTCCCAATCATTCAGCGGAGCTTCAATGGACAGATGAGCTGTTGCCCACGCTTTCATGTAAACTAGAACAGAAAAGAGGCAGATATCTCGAATTCCACGTTCCTCAGTGTTCATCAGTTTAAACTGTCTTCGGAAGAGCCAGATCTTGATGGCATAGAGCCCCTTAGCCATCCATCTCGCCCGGTGCATAGCACCAGGGGCGCGGAAGTTTAGTCCCTTGTATGGAACTCCTCCAAGAAAGATGACGGAAAGATCAAGGAATTCCTGATAGTCATCACGAACTTGAAGTGCTTGTGATTTTGCAAACTCAATGAGCTCCGTTCTATGCTTAAAAATAGCTGCTTTGGTGAACGCATCTGTGTCCGCAGTTTGGAACTGTTGCTGGTCAATGCGGGTCCAATAATCATGGAAGCGCTTGAAAAGCAGAATTTCTGGACCGGTAGATACTGAATCTAGCGATGCTGCGAATGCCGCCTGTAGCACCAACTCCAGTACATGGTGTCTGCACGCGCAGTGTAACAGGTCACGTCCAACTTTTTCTTCCAGAAGAACACAAGTTCCTCCACGGTGGCCTGTGTTTGTCGCGGTTGTGTCAAAACACACAGATTTGACATGATCGGTCACTCCCCATTCATTCAGGCAATCTATGATGGCATTTGTTTGTGCCAGCGCGGTTCCTGACAGAAGTTTTGGCACCCCGAGGAGCTGCTCTGTCCCGGAGCCAGATACAAGAATAGGTAAGCGGTCAACATATTCTCGTGACGTCAGATCTTCCATGAGTTTTCCGTCCCAGTGAACAGTCAACGGACTATTGCCTTGGAACTCGCTCTTCAGCTGCCGAGCCTTAAGGGTACGGAATTTTTCATGCTGACGATGAATGGATCCACGATTGATGTTGTAGTCGCTAGCATCATGCCCTAAGCTGGAAGAGCTGCCTCAAACAGCAGATATGTGGCCTTTCTTGACGAGAGTTGCGTGCGATCAAGCACTGCTGCCAATTCCGATGTCATGATGTTCTTCGTTGCTCTTTGTTTAGACGCTAATGAACCACCACATGCTCCTTTTTCTTCGCTATCATCTGAGCTGGAGGATGAGGACTCCAAAACCGCTTCGTTGGATACTGCCTCCATTTCAGCTGCTGATCGCTTTCTTCGTTTCTCCTCTTCCTCCCGACGTCGAGTACAATCTTTGACTTGGCGCTGATGGGTCATGTCCAAACCTGCCATTGAACCTGGATGTCCTTTCTGGCGCTGCTGCTGAAGGAACTCCCAATCCTCTGGGTACTTGACCAATTTCTCACAATCAGCGTGGGCGATGTCAAAGAGACGATCGAGGCGTTCAATGAATTCTTTTTCTTTCATCTTGTGTGAATCGCTCGTCCTTGAGGCGTGTTTTTTGAGTCCTTTCCACTCCTCGAAGACTTTATCCAGTTTGCTGACGCAGTGTGTCTCGAGTCTGGTTGGAATGTGAGCTTTCTCCCAGAAGGACATCACTGCTCGAAGTGACTTCCTCAACGTGTCACGTATTGTCATTTTCTTTTCATGGTGAAGGTAAAGGAAGTAACCGAATGCTTGCCTGTAGGAAGGAAGCTTGCATCCTTCCACCTCATCAACCGCTGCCCCTAATAGGTATATACACTTCCGGGTTTCCATCACCAGAAATCACGTAGCTGAAATGAGAAACGGTGAATCATTAAGTATTGTTCACTTTATTTCTCAGATATTCAGACACACACAGATACACACACACACACACATAGATTAGGGTGTGACCGTTGCCCTCCAAAAATCAAAAAATGGTCCTACAATGCTGTTCAAAGTTTTAGTGTTGTGTATTTATCTAGGAAACACCCCTGTAAATTTTCTTGGAGATCGGTGCATGTTTGAGCTAGCACCGTCATACCAGCAAGTATTGCTATTTCAGCTTATGAACTTCATAAATAAGTGTGAAAATAGCACATTTTATCAGATTTTCATTTCCGGGTCTGGAACGCTGACCCACAAATTTTCCACGTATTATTTTATTGCATTTAATTTTAATGATGCTCTTTTCTTTTCCCTTGACAGTGATTTGATGTTGTGAATAGAGAATTTAATCATGGATACACGGCAAGATGATGAGTATGTCAGAATGTTATTGGGCATCGTACCCCGAGAAGAAAAAAAGGAAATAAAGGGCTGCAAACTGCCAACTAATAGGCAGGTCTTACTATGTCTGTTAGCAAACCTTCGGGATATGCATTGGGACCAGGCTTTATCTGCCACCATTGACAATGTGCTTTTGCATTACCAGAAGGCGAATGTCCCGACCATTACAGGCAGGAACAATATTGGCCGAGTGATTAAAACTTACTATGACAAAGACTACATGATGCTTATGAAAAAGAATGAGGATAGAAGACGGGCTGATGATCCTGGAATTATGAAGTTTAAATCAGAATTGAGCCTGACGATGAAATTTTATAAGAACACAGTGTTGAAAGACATGGCAGCTGCGAAAAAGGGGAAAACTCAGGCCGAACAAGATGCCATCGATACTGACATACTCTTTATGAAAAGCATGCTAAGTGACAGAGTAGCTACCTACTCTGGGGTAAACAAAGTACTCACAGAAAAGGTTCAGAAGCGACAGAAAAGGCAGATGCGAGAAGAGAAGCGACAAGAGAGAGAGCAATGTGATCATGCTGAGAATGTACAGGCTGATATTGATTCACCTATTAGCTCTGATGAGGACGATGACATTGATGAGGCCAGCACTGCTGAACCAAAGAGAAAACATCGGAGAACAGTGAAAGAGGGAGTTTCAATTTTTGTGCTCCATGATATTCTGAAGTCGGCAGAACTTGTTTCATGCAGTGTTCGAAACAACATCTCACCGACCCAGCTGAGTGCATTTGTGTACTCCCTTGTATCTGCATGTGGTGGAGATACATCAAAGCTGAGTCTAAATGCAAGGACGGCCCACCGATACCGAGCTTCCATCATGTCAGAAATAAGTTTAAAAATCATGGATGAATGGCAACCATCAGACAAAGTACTGGTGCACTGAGATGGTAAACTTATGGACACGCTGGATTCCAAAGGCACTGATGACCGCCTGCCCATTCTTGTGTCTGGTGTCAATGGCACAAAGCTTCTTGGAGTCCCACCTCTTCCGCATTTGACTCAAAAAGCTGGCCTGGTTCAAGGAGACTTGATATCAACAGCAACCAAACAACTTCTGGTCGATTGGGAGTGTGAACAGAATGTCGTTGGTATGGTTTTCGACACAACTTCATCCAATACAGGTAAACCTATTTCAAACATCAGCGTGAATTTATCACGACATTAATACCAAAATACAGTGAATGATTTAACAGAAATCTGCAAAAAGCACGTGCCTGAAATGGTGGCCTTAAACTACAATTACATTTTTTTTTCAGGACAAAAAACAGCTGCTTGCGTCTCCCTCCAAAAGGAATTAGAGCGTGCCGTATTCTGGGTGCGCCTGTCGCAGGCATGTGGGCGAAGTCATCCTAGGTGTTTGCTGGGATTGCTTGAAAGTGGAGGGCTCTTCAAGTCCAAACATAATGGTTTTCCAGAGGTAAGTCATAAGCTTTACAAAATAACAAGGAATATTATTATCTAATGAACAAATTTAGTGGAATTTCTTTTATTAGACTTATAAGATATACTAACACCAAGCAAATGATCGATCATATCAATCTTAATACCCCTAAAACAATATTATAGATTAGTACGAAATACAATAATCCCAATAATTGCATTTCTAGGTTCAAGAACCATTTCTCTCAACTGGCGTACAATGAAAAAAAGAAATACTACTACCCCGCAATGCCTGGAGTGTTTGAGGAGCGCCAGCAGGAGATGGCTGACTTCTTCCGTGAATCTCTAGCCCAACCATTTACACGTGGCGACTACAAGGAGCTGGTAGAGCTTTGTCTGCTGCTTGTAACTAAAGGATCCGAGCCAGTGAACTTCACAATGGTCTACCCAGGCGCACTTCACAAAGCAAGGTGGATGGCTAAACTGCTCTATACCCTCAAGATTGTTCTTTTGTCAGGCCAGATCAAAGAGCAGTTTCCCAAAGCCGAGGTTGTGACAAAGTCAAATCAGCAAGTTAGAACGGTTTGCTGTGTTCACAGTCGCTGTTTATGTCCCATGGTGGATTGTTTGCCCCGTTCCAGCAAGTGCGCCACTGAATGACTTGAATTTGGTCGAAACCTTTGCTGAATTTGCCCCATATGACGCCACAATAGTTGACAAAGCACGTGTGGCACTCGGTAGACACACTTGGTACCTAACTGAGGAGTTGGCCCCACTGGCTTTGTTCTCGTCCCAAGTACAAGAAAGGACAAAAGAGGAGATGAGGAAGGCCCTTCTTTGCCATGAAGGCACTGAAGTTACTAAGAGAGTGGGGCTCAATCATGGGGGCTATGGAAAGCCATATCTTCCCCGTCCCAGAAAGTGGCACTGCCCTGGTGGACCTAATTGGGCCTGACTCAAACCGGTTCTTCACCATTTTAGGCATGCCCTATCAGTTTCTCCACAGTCCAGCCAGTGAATGGGCAGATCATGACGACTACCTGAACATGAAACGGGTTGTGGACAAGCTTCAGGTCGTCAATGAGGCTGCAGAGCGTGGTGTAAAACTTTGCCATGACTTTATTAATGTTGCCAGGGATGAGGAGCGCTTTCAAGAAGTCCTTCAAGTAGTTGAAAATGACAGACTCCGCGTTCCTAATCAGCGCAAACGATCATCTGTTTCCGAACAGAAATCATGGTTTCTTGCTCTAGAGAAATAATACCTTGTGAATATATGATAAAACCCCTTAATGTACCATGAGAGAATAAGAATGATTAACTTTTTTGTGTTAGTGATAACAGCTTTTAATTAAGACAGGCAAATGATTTGTGTTAATATCCCTTATGATGGTTGTGTAATCTCATATATAGGCGCGTATGCCGTATAAGCAAAATCGCTATTTTTCAAATTGCTGGTGCTCACTTGAATATGCATGAATCTTCAAAAAATTGCACGTGGGTATTTTTTATATCAATATGCAACACCAAACTTTTGAACAGCATTGTAGGACAAAGTTGGGGCAACTGTCACACCCTAAATTCTAGATATCTAATGAACGATTATGGAGACGCCGCGCAAGCATTAAACTTTGGAAGGCGGGGGCGACCTTTTATAGTTATTCAAATAAAAAGATTTTTCAGTCACCATGTTTTTTTTACCAATGGAATAGATTCGCGGGGTGTCAGCATGAAAATTTCAAACTTTGCATTTAAGTGACACCCTAATATATATATATATGTAATGTATCACGATACATATACTATTATTCATATATCTAGTATCATAATGAGATACATTTTTGCCAAAGTATCAAGTATTGTATTGCTGCTGTGGCTGTGTAGGCCATAGTCCCCAAGTGTCTATCATCGAGCCACCCAACACCCTTTCACATTTCTGGGTTCATGATAGTCAAGAGACTGGGCAAGGGGATAGTTTCCTCAGGTATCCAGGAATGCCTCTCTCATCAGTTGTTTATTTCCAGATTATTCAGGTCCAACTTGCACATTAATTGCAAAGGACTTCCAAAGCTCTATTCACAAACTCCCCCCTTCTTTCCATGAAATTATTCAGGTCCAGTTCACACATTAACTGTAAAAGACTTCCAAGTCCAGTGTACTAAATCCTCATCTCCACTGAGCAGGAGAACCAGCCACTCAGAGTCCAAGAAAGGGCTGGAATTCAAAGGTAAACCTAATAGAAATAAACTACTCTATTGTTTTTTTTCTTTATTATATCTGAAATAGACGCAATTATTCTGTATAAAAGTATATATAAACATGCACAACAAAAAAACTGGCAATGAATCACGATTAACAAAACCTCTGAAAAACAAATAACACTTGGTGAGATTTGGCAGAAATGATAGAAAGCAAGTGGGAGACAAGTACCAGAAATTACAGACTATGAACCTTTGTCCCAGCCCAGCTACCCTCCAAACTTGACCCCCTATTACCTCAGTTCTTTTGTTATACAAGGCAGCTATCTAGTTAGTAGTGTTAGGGTCACCAGCCTGATTCCAGGGCAGATCCCAGTGGTCAACAATGGTTGACACAGCCTCAATGGACTTCATAGCTCCCACTGGATTGGATCCACTATCCAAGCCTGAGTCTGTACCATGTGAGCTGTGTCCCAACTGGTTGCCCAGACAACACAAGATTATTAGTTTCAAGCACCAGGCACCATTAATCACAATACTAAAATAACAGACATCAACAAACATTAACTGGAATCATGACTTCATAATGGATCACTGGAAAACATAATTTAATCAAGACACAAATAATAAATACAAACATTGACAATTATGGCAAACCTATCTCATCTAAGTTAATCAACCTATAGTCAGTGCCAAACAAGCATGGGCAAAACCCAAACTCTGGAATAACATGACTGGTGTCCTATAATAATGATAATAGGTTCTGTAGCTAGTTACATGAATGGATTACAAACTGGATTTGGCTAAAGGAAACTCCAGGGTTCTAGCATGCACTGCAAACTGTGCAATAAGTAAAGGTCGGTGTCTGATTCTAACCTGGCTGAATTTATTATGCCTATCTCTATACTGTCACAATTTCAATAATATATATATATATATATATGAATAAAACCACGAAGGAAAGGAAACACAAAATGGTGCTCAAGCGCTTTCGTCTAATGACATCCTCACCATTTTGTGTTTCCTTTCCTTCGTGGTTTTATTCATCATAAATATTTTTCACGTGTTACCTTCGTGAAATAATTTTCATATATATATATATATATATATATATATATACTTTTAATAATAATAATAATTAATGATGATGGTGACATACAAATGACACTACCACATAATTAGGAACAAGAATTATGAACAAGTCTTTATTCCTATTATACCATACACTGGCCAAGGATTACAGCTAGAGCACTTAACATCATGCCTTTAAAGCAGTGGTGCACAAACCTTTTTGATGTGAGGGCCAAGCGAAGAAAATAACTATGTATTAGCCTACTTACTTTCCATCTAAGTCATAAATTGGGTCACTTTTATATTCTAACTTTTTCATTGAATTGAAAAGACCCGTGGGACCACTGAAAAGACCCGTGGGGGACACATTTGGCCCACGGGCCAGGGTTTGTGCATCACTGCTTTAAAGGCTTTCCAAACTCCCTTGGCTTCTGACAGGACACATTTATCTTAAGTCACAGCCTGTCTATCTGGCAGTCTACTCTGGTTTCATAACCTTTTAATAGGCTTTGATGTTTCTGGATTAAACAAGGTCCAGAGTAATTACCAGTGCTGGGCACTTGCGCAAACACTTGTGCAAAACGCAAATTGCGCAAATGTGATTTCGGTTGCGCATTTGCGTTTGCGCCAATTCTTGCGCAAACATGCGCAAATGTGAAAAAAAACAAATATTAAAAATAGTGGATTTAGCTCATAAACACGTGACTGCCAGACAGGTGGCGCCACCAGACAGCAGTGAGCACTCAGTATACCAACAACACTAGTGAAACACGTTTGTTTGATTAGTTGATTTTAATTTTATTTCAGAGTTCAAACTACTAACTACTCTAGTAACTTCTAGAAACTTCATAAGTCATAACTACTGTCTATAACTAGTGAACCATGGACAGCCTCAGACACCAGTCTCTGTCCAGCCCCACCTCTGCCCCCAGCCCGGCCAGCAGCATGACCAGCCATGGCTCAGAGCCTCACCAGGAGGAAGAGGACCTCAACAACCCCTGGCCCCACCTGGACACCTTCTTTGGACCTTTGACCAGCAAGAAGAGGGTGGTTGAGAGGGGCAGGGTGGTTGAGAGGGGCAGGGTGTCTACAGGGGCATCATCATCTGTAAGAGGTGTAAGGCCAAGGTCAGCTTCAACACCATCAGCATGTACACCCTCAAGAGCCACTACCAGCATGTGAGTTTAAGTTTATTTATAAATTTAAAATTTAAAAAAACTTGATAAGTAGTTAACTTTAGAAATTATTATTTATTAAAATATAATTAAATATTAAATAATAAATTATACTTTGTCTCAATTCAAACACTTCTGTTGTATATCACTGTCATTACAATATAATTTATAATTTTTTTTTTCAAGGTTCACCCCAACCAGAGCAGAGACCTCCTCGCTGCCATCACTGGTGGGTCCAAGCGCGGCCGGTCCCTCTCTGGCGACACCAAGGACTCTATGCTGGCCTCACCAAGGACTCTGGCTCCAAGAGAATGCGCCAGGCCAGCATAGAGTCCTCCTTTGCTGGATCTGCCACCTTCAACAATAGCAAGGCCCAGGACCTTTTGCACAGGTAAATAAATAATAATTATAAATCTTAATTTTATACACTAATAATAGAATAATTTAAATAATTTATTAAATATATCAAATATTTATATGATATAAAAATAAAAATTCATTGTAAAGATAAGATAAAGACTTTCCTTACAATCATACCTAATCTTTTTTGTAACTTGTTTTAAAATACATTTATTGAAAATGTTCAAAATGAATTTAATTTTCAACTTCTCCACAGGTTCATAGTTGAAGAGATGTTGCCCGCCAAAACCACGGAGTCCCCATCTTTCACCAGGTTCCTCAAGTACCTGAACCCCAGCTTCAAGCTCCCCTCCAGGCGGACCTACATGAGGAACCTCAAGAAGAAAACCCTGTATATATAAATAGTTTGCGTAAGTTTCGAGAAGTTTGCGCAAGGTATGGGTTTGGGTTTGCCCATGTGAATTTTCATTTGCGCTGCCCAGCACTGGTAATTACAATCTTTTTTTTTTACAGTTAACAGGCTTACTAACTAGACTCCTGTGGGGGGAGAAAAACTTGAGAACTTCACAACCCCCACAGTATTGCATTACTTTTTTTGGCCGATACACCACCCTGAACAGGACCATAGACAGACTACTGACAAAGTTGTTAAAATCATTGGTATGTCACATAGCACATGCCATCAAATTCTGCACTATGACTAACATGCATCATGTGTGTGGCCACATTGTCCCACAAAATTTCACAGAAGATCAGTGTGAAGAACAGTTCCTCATTAGCAGGGACGTGATTGACAGAGTTAATAGTGATCTAGGTATTCCAAACAGGGTTATCACAGGCAATGAAATGTGGTGCTACCTTTTCAATCCACAATCCAAACATCAAGCCTTGTACTGGAAGTCACCATCACCCAGAAAGCAGATGTTTCATGCAGACCACTCAAAGGGGAAGGTGATGCTGGAGGTGTTTTTCAGTATCCAGGGTGTCATTCACAAGGAGTTCATACCAGAAAGGTGTAACATCAACCAGACCATGGACAGAGACATCCTTTGCCATCTGTGAAAAGCTATCTGCTGTAAACACCTGCATCTTTGGGAATCTGAAAACTGGCTGCTCCACCATGCCAATGCACCAGCTCATCAGTCTCTTTTGGTACAGGAGTATCTGACCAAGAATGCCATCACTGGTTCCACAATCTCCCCACTCTCCAGATCTTGCCCCTGCAACTACTACCTGTTCCCAAGAATGAAAGCTCTCTTCAAGGGATGCAGGTTCCAGTCAGCAGATGAGGTGAAAGAGGCTACAATGTGGCACTTAAGAAAGTCACAGGAAAAGGCATGCAGGAGTGCTTCCAGCAGTGGTACAGCTACTGGTAGAAATGTATGACAACTAAAGAGAACTACTTCGAAGGCAGTGTACAGTAAAAAGTTCACAAACTTTTTGACTCTACCTCATATATACACAAACTTTGTAAATGTGGAATATAGTTGTTAGTTACAGTACTTTTCCAGGTAGAAACTAGTTTATTTGTCTGTTATCAAAATGTTAAATATTATTCATATTTCTAAATAATAGTGTTTCAAACATAATAAACATGGCTAAATAACATTTTTAATCCAATAATGAATATGTAAAATATGTTGTTAATGAATATTAAAAAAATATGTTCACACTGCCAGTTCAAGACATTTTGATGTGTTTAACTATCTGCCAGACTTCTCATGGTGCCAAAAGAGGTTACTAAGTTATCTCATAGTGGCAACAGCACCGATTATGCATGGTGTTATGAGTCATCTTATCATCATCAATATATATGGAATAGAGAGACCTGATCTGATGGAACAAGGAACTCTCTGGGGATAATTAAATCCACTATAGTCTGAATATTTTATGATGGTGAGTGAATAAGTAATGGTAAATGTCAAACACAAGTTTTTTCTTTTTCATGTGGAGGCCTAAAATAGGGCTTCCCTAAGCAGCTATCTACTAAGCAGATAGGATCCAGTTTTGGGACATGGTCTAGGGTAGTGATGGTGCTGCAGTGGCTGCATAGGCCATAGTCCCCAAGTATCTGTATCGTTGAACCACTCAGCACCTTTTCACATTTCTGGGTTCGTGATAGTCAAAAGACTGGGCAAAGAGATAGTCTCCTCAGGTATCCAGGAATGCCTCTCTTGTCAGGTGTTTATTTCCAGGAGATTATTCAGGTCTGACTTGCACATTAACTGCAAAGGACTTCCCAAGCTCTATTCCCAAACTCCCTGCCCCTTCTTTCTGGGAAAGAAGTACTTACAATCTTTATTTTTACAATTAACAGGCTTACTAACTAGACTCCTGTGGGAAGAGAGAAACTTGTGAGAAGAACCAAATCAGGGTGGGGGGTTCGTGAAAAACTCCACAACCCCCACAATGGCAAACCACTGACCCAGGTGCTCTTATTTAAATAAAATATGACATTTTTAATATTTTCTGCCACACAGTTCTAAAATTATTTTATTCTCCCACCAAAATAAATAGCTGATACACACTGAAACATTTTTAAACGTATAGTATATGTTTAAAAATGTGTGTGTATGATAACTTACAACTCATCCAATTCCCCCATACTATTCAATTTGAAGATCTTCAGTTATCAGCTTTTCATTGGCTTGACATTAGTAATTTAGAAATGAAATTAGTTGGCTTCCAAGAAAGTGCAGGATGGAAGACTAAATTTATTGATCTTAATCTGAATTTACAAGAAAAGGAATTGTAGTCAATTTTGGATGTAACCAGAGAACAACAATTAATAGAAAGACTAGAGAATCTTATTCTTGCAGAATGGAACTCTTTACCAAATTCTTTTGCATCAATGAAAAAGCTAGCATTAGCTCTGCTAATAATGTTTGGTTCATCTTATTCATGTGAACAGTCATTTTCCTCCATTAATTTCGTCAAATCCACCACTAGGAATCGCCTTGGCACAGATATGAGTGCTGCATGTGTGAGACTAAAGACAACTAAATATAAACCTGTCATCAAAACATTAGCAGCTAAAATCCAACAAGTTTCTCACTAAAAACCACTCTTCCTTTTATTTATCAACAATCTATTGTTACTCTTACTGTCCTAGGTAAATGTAGAGAAAAAAACCCTGGGGTAACAATTTTTTAATAAGAAATGGTATTTCTAGAGGTACTTTTGCTCCTGAATCCACTGGTGATATTCAATTCTTGGGTAAATGGCTAGTTTTCGAAATATAGGCCGTTTCTACCCTAACAATCTGGATCACATGAAAATGGGCAGGGCTTTGAAGGAGAGAGAAATTGAGGGGTAAACACAAAAAAACAGTAATAAGCACACTAAAATTAACCTAACCTAACAAATCTTTGTCTAAATACTTCTGAACTTCTTGGACAAATGAGATTGTAGCTGTCATGCACAATGGCAAACAAAGTAACAAGTGATGCCCATCCAGCTAACTGTCAAGAAACAAATGCGCTGATTGACTACAGAATGTAAGAGTTATGCAAGTGTGTTTTTCATTGGACGTAAAATTAAAAATTAAACTTCAAAACTGGCCATTTCCTCAAAAAATTAATATCACCACTGGATTCAGGAGCAAAAGTACCTTTAGAAATACCACTTCTTATTAAAAAAGTGTTACCCTGGGGGTTCTCTCTACATTAGCCACTCCTATGCCAATTATTCCACTCTTCACTTCTCCACCCGCTTTGCAAAGCATCAATCTTAACAGTCACTCAGTGCTTCACATGGGACAGCTATGATACACCTGACCTCTGATCTTTATACTATCTCCGATTGGGGCAGAGAAATCTTTTGGCTTTCAATGCCTCAAAAACTCAGTTCCTTCATCCGTCTACTCATCACAATCTTCCACACAATTATCCCCTTACCTTCAACAATACACAACTTAATCCTTCCTCTTCTTTTAACATTCTTGGTGTTTCCTTTCCTAGTCATCTTTCCTGGAAAGATCACAAATTTTCTTTCTAAAATAACTTCTAAGTAGTTAGGTGTACCGTACTGGCTCTGCATTTTCTTCACCCTGACTCAGTTGCTGTTTCTGTACAGGGGACTTTGTCTCCCCCTTGTATGGAGTATGCTTTGCATACTGTATAGGGTGATTCAACTTGTACAGCTCTACTTGACTGGGTGGAATCAAAGGCTTTTCATCTCAATTCTATGCCTCTTACTGACTGTCTTTAATCCCTCTCTTTTTACAATCACTACAGAGGTGTACACCAACACCCACCTGGTCACCCGAGACAGGTTGAAATCATGTTGGGTGAGTTTAAAAGCTGCAGCTACCAGCCCAACTGGTGACCCAAAATCAAATGTTCCAGCACCCAGACTTCATCCAGTTACTGTATGTGTTCTCATTTACTGAAACATTCCTTAAGTAAATAAAGTTTTTTGCTTCATCACATTTGTTTTTTTTGTTCATAATTCTGCTGCTGGTTTTGCTATTTTGCAGCTATATACAGAGACATGCAAGAAGTAAATAGACACCCTTAATTTTATGGTAAAATGTATGCATCCAAATTTTTTTGCATTATTATGACTAATATTCGTTTCCTACATTTCTATCCTTGAAGAAGGACTTATGCCAATATTCTCAAGTGGTCAAATTGAAAAAGACAGCTGCCTGTTCATGGAAGATGGAGCCCCATGCCACACTGCAAAAAAGATGAAAGAATGGGAGGAGCAAAATGGTATCAAACGACTTCCTTGGCCGAGTCAGTCCCCTGACATGAACCCCATAGCAACACGATCAGAATTGTTGAATCTTTTACGCCAAATTGTTACAGCAAAATCTGGGCTGTCTATTTACTTCTTACATGTCTTACATGTCTTCCAAATGCAGTGTCTGGGCATCTTAAAAACTTTGGACTTTGATTTTGGCTCTCTTCTTCCTCTATGGGAGGGGTGTTTCAGCAAGCATTCGCCCTTAGCCCCTCATTCCTGCATAAAAAAAAAAGATACACTGTCCAAAGTACTGCAAAATTTTGTTGTTCATGTGTAGAGAGTTAATAAGCTGAAAGGAAATCACAAAGAGCATGTTTTGCACTTGGGAACTAATTCCCCATTTGTAGAGAATGTACAGTAAAAATTTTATGCTTTAATTTCAGTTAATAAAAAGAAAAACTTTTTAAGATGTCGGATGTTTAAAACAAAATCACCTGATATATATATTATATACAGGGTTTTCTTTCCTATATACCAGGTGGGGTAGCAACCCCCCAAAAGCTCTCTACTACTATTTTGTAAATAATACAAGACAAAAATAATTATGTAATATAAAGACGCTCACAGATTCACAGGAAAAGTCTCCTGTCATGCATTCCCCTCCATATAGACATCACATCAACTTGCTGATTTTGGGAAAGCTGATCTGGGCCCTCAATTGCAATTCTCATAAGATGAGCCAGATTCTCCTCTGTCAGGGTTGCTCATAGTCTGGTCTTGATCAGTTTCATATCTGAGAAGCTTCTCTCGACAGTGGCAGTAGCTACAGGTACTGTCACAGAAATCTGTAGCAACTTTACAATGTTTGGAAACATCTACTGTTGCAGATTTGAATTAAGCACGTGCTGTGCTAATTCCTGTAAGATTAAAAGACAAAAAAAGACATTAAAATACAAATATTTTTGTGTTATCATCATTCAGAATATTGATGCCAAATTAAATCACTAAAGCTCAAATAGTTGCACCAAAAAGGTTACCTGCAATGTGTCAAAGCTGGATGCAGCCATAAAATTTCTGAAGACCTGCCACTCACTTCTAGTAGCATCAGGATCAATCATGGGTTTCTCACAAACAAACTGATCTTCCAATGCTAGTTCCTGTTCTGCTCCATAAAATCCAATCAGGCACTGAAGCCCATCAGCACCATACTGTAATATATTTTGTGCCTTTCATAGATTGCTGGGTTCAAAGATGTGAAGACCAGTTAGCACTTCTCCAGCACTATCAAATCTGTAAAAGTACCATGTTTAGAATTGGTATGATACATTTTAATCAAATTATATATTATTAAATAAGTTATTTCAGTAAAATCAACAAATGGCAATAATTTCAATTAGCCCATGTTACCTTTATCCATAAGATTATAATAAAATGCAAGTTGTATGCATAAATAATATTAAATAGGATAGCACTAATCTTTAGATACAGTACCTAGCGTGTAAATTTTCAAGTAGTTGGCTGATATATGGTGCATTAGGGCATATCATACTTTTAAGAATCCGAATTTCACTCTGGCTAATATGTATTTTTATGTAAAATTTAATTCTAAGAGGGGTTTCTTTTCTGCAACTTTTCCCAAAAATCACGTTATGTTCAAAATTGCAGTTTTCTGTTCTATGTTGAAATACCGAATATTCAATTGAACACAACCTCATATTTTTAACCCTTTGTCATAATTTGTTGCCATTTAGACACATTAACTTTGCTCAACTTTTACACAGGTTTAATACATACATACATACATAAGAAAAAAAATCTACTCCATTTGAATCTTTGTAACCATTTGTACACAGAAGGCAAAGTTCAACATTCTCTCAATAGATGGCTCTGAGCAATTACGCCAGTTATAATTGTGAAGTAGAAGTGAGTGGATGCCATTTTTTTCTTTTTTTCGGTAAGCATCAGATCTTCTTGTGCGGATCAGAGGGGAGTGGATGCTCAGGATGCTCCCTCAAGGCCCATGTGAACTGTAACTGTCCTTTGGAGGTGAAGATTCCTAAACTGGACCTTCAGTGGCTGTACTACTAGAGAGTGAAGACTTCCGAAGCTTCAGGAATCCAGACGTCTTCTGTAGACTTCGAAGACAGCAGGAGACAGATCAAAGCAGTGAAGAGGAAAGAGGCTGTGAAGAGGAAGAAGAAAGAGGAGGCTACTAATGAGGACCTTCTCATGAAAGACTTTGGAGGAGGACGAAGAGCCAAACTTGGAAGAAGCTGCAAAAGAAGCCTCTGGCAATGCTGAGGCTACTGAAGCTCCTATGGACGTTCCCACTGAAGTACCTGCCAAAACTCCAACTTCTACTACACAAAACTACATGAAGATCCAAGGGACAGTTTCAGCAGCTTTGAGGTACAGGGTGGCAAATGTTCCAGCAGCTGCAGTTGCCACTGGCTTCCTGAATGACCTCATCAAGGCCAGTCATCTTTCCAAAGACAAGGCTTACTTGGCCATAGATGGCATGAAAGTCTGGAGGGCCAAAGCGGAAGTAATGACCATCAGTTGAAGCTCTCACGCAGAGGTCAGAGGAGGAGAAGATCTCTGGGATATTCTTTGATGGCAAGCAGGATAGGAACACAGAGGTGTTGAAATATGATGAAGTAACAGGGAGATTTCATCCTGGCAAAGTGATTGAGGAGCACTACACTATCATGTGGGAGCCTCAAGGAAAGCACCTCTTCCATTTCACTCCTGAGGAACCTGAGGAAGGAGAAAAACCTGCTCTCAAGATCGCTCAGGGCCTGCATGAGTGGCTTCTGGATCATGGAGCTGATAAGAGCCTTGTAATGATTGGAGGAGAGACTACCAACACCAACACAGGGTGGTCTGGAGGCGCCATAGCCCTATTGGAGAAGATGCTGGGTCGCAAGTGCCACTGGATGATCTATCAGCTCCATGTGAATGAGCTCCCCCTGAGGCACTTAATCATCAAGCTGGACAGCCCTGTAACTCCCGAGTCAGGCCTTCAGTGGGCCTATTGGAAAACTTCTTGAGAAAGTGAATGAACTTCTTCAACTTCAAACCAGTGGAAGGAACTGAAGATATCATAGAGCTGCCAGTAGAGATAGTCAAATCTCTCTCCACAGACCAGCACAACTGCTATCTTCTGATCAAAGCCATCAAGTCTGGAAGTCTCAGTCCACAGTTGGCTGGTCTCAAGTGCGGACCTCTGAACCAATCCAGGTGGCTCACTACTGCACAAGCCATCTTGCTGTTGTGGATGAGGGAGCACGGACTGAAGGGGGAGGTGTTGACGAGGCTCGAGGTCCTCGTGAAGCTCTGCCTTAACTTCTACTTCAAAATGTACTATGACATCAAAGTGAAGCACCATCTCAAATTTGGTCCTGCACACATTTTTTCAAGCCTGAGACTGCTGAGGAACCAGACTACCAAGGTCAGGAACATCATCTCTGCTGCAGTGATAAGAGGAGCTTACCACGCACATCCTGGCTTCATTCCTCTGCAGTGAGGATGAGCATCAGAGAGCTTTTGCTGTGAGCCAGATAAAGATGATCAGAGAAGGAAGAGACTTTGGTGATACGACAGTGAGGCCCCATAAAAATCCCAAAGTCAATCTGCAAGCCACTTCACCTGAGGATCTCATCAACTGGGAATCAGAGAATATTTACAAGCCTATTTTCACCTGCAAGATGACCTTGACTGAGCTCGAGGATCTCAGGAAAACTCCACTCAAAGTGGACGCTTTCTCTGTTCATACTCAGTCCTGCGAGAGAGCTGTACGGGAAGTCTCAACTGTTTCCCAAGCTGTGTACAGTCACGAGAGGAGAGATGGGTGGGTGAGAGCCAGGATAGACCATCGAGAAATGCTCCCAGTGTTCAGATCGAAGCAGGACATACTTAAGAGCTTTTCAGGTTCGAGTGGCTGATGAAGAGGCTGAAGCCATCATTAATGCTCATAAGAGCTGAAAGTCCTTATAAGATCATAATATAAGATCTTATGAGGCCATGCTTTTCAGGGATCCAGGAAGAACAGGCGTGTAAACCTATATGTGGAGGTGGTAAGTCTCCCGCTACTCGATCAGAGTAGAGCTGGTGAGCCGCGCCTATTCTTTGAAGAAAAACAAAATTCTTAAGTTTTACGTGAAATCTAAACATTCTTTCAGCACCCAGAGGTGTTGAAACACGCAAGAAAGCAAGGATGAGGTCAGAAAAGCAGCTTTTAGACTAAATCATATGCAGAACAGCTGCGCGCTTTGGTTTGGGTGCCCTGAGGCTGCGTTAGGCAGCCTTCAACTCAGAAAATCGCGATTTTCACCATGAAAATGAGATTTTTCGCAAAAGTTACAAATAATAAACCCATCTTAGAATTAATTTTTACATAGGAATACATATTAGCCACTTTGTTTTTCCAAAATTTCAACCCTGAACCCAGAGTATGATATGCCCTAATGGTGCACAGACTGTTCTACTAAAGTTCTGTCTCTGCTGATCAGTAGGGTTAACGTCCCATCCTACCAAATCGTCTCTGAAGCAAAGTAGCATAATGACAATTATATAAATTGATAAAGTTACAGTTACTTATTACAAATTATGTTACATCAATTGCAAGGAATTTTATACCTGATAAAGTCATCAGTTGTCTTGAAGTAGACTGCAGCATGTGCTGGATTATCTCTCATATCCTCCAGTGACTGTATTGTTGCATTTATTAATGCATGAACACTTCCAATATTCAATTCCTTTGATTGCAAGGCTTTACTCAGGGAGCATAGCTTTACATGAACATCACATGTGCACATCAAACTGGCTACAAATTCATACTTTTTCATAACCTGGGATAGGCCCAAGGCTCCTGTATCATTGTCAGTCACATAAATGTTCTCCAATGTGCTGACCAATGGCTCTAAGCATCGCTGAATTGTGGTCACTGCTTTCTCTTGAGACAGCCATCTAGTTTCACTAGGTTTGACCATCTTCAACTCTGGCTGGTCTCGAGCTTGCTGCATTATCTTAAGCTCAGCAGTTTTTTGCAGGACTTGTCAAACAGCACCCTTATCTGTGTGAAGAGCTTGTAGAACTTTTTCATAGGTACAATGTTGTGTGCAGCCTGAACACTAGCTAAGTTAAGGAGGTGAGCACAACAGTGAATATATATAGCAAATGCACACAGAGCTATTCGAAGACGAAGTTGAACGCCTGTCTTGTGCCCAGACATGTTTGCTGCCCCATCAAAGCCCAGTGCCCTGAGATTTGTCTCACAAACATTGTTCTTCTTAATGTAATCCAGGATAAGTCTTGTAATGGCTGCTGCATTTATTTCTTCATTAGCTGGGATAATTGTCAGAAATTTCTTGACAGCCCTTCCATTTTCAATCCAATGACCACAAATACTCAACTCTTCTATTGTGGAAATATCCTTGCTTTCATCTGCCATAATAGTAGTATACACTGGACTGGCTTTCAACTTTGACAGTAGCACTTGCTCTAGCCATATTCCAATAGTTTGTAAAAACTCTCCAATTGCTACTGACGAAGTATAGCTTGCATATTTTCTCTCCTGCATCAGTGTTTGTAGCTCCTTTGCACCACCACATTCAATAATAAGACCCACCAGACTATCAAAGTTGGTATAATGTGGTATCTTGTGTTTGCCATCCAACAGATACATTTAATGATAGTAAGCACAGCCTGTCTGTTTCTAATTCTTGTTTTTTCTCTCTGTTCATCAGCCGCAAAAACAAGCTGTTGAGCAACACTGCCCTTTTCCTTTTGTGTTTCAGTAAACATCTGTTTTTCAAGTGCAGCTAAATGCCATTCTGCTCTACTATGCTCACTGAGTTTTTACACTGCCTTACTGAAATTTGTTACTGGTTTTGATGTCCAATAACCATGAGTGCTGGGTGGAGGAGTTGCCCATTTTTCACATAGAACAAACCATTCCCTTTTTACTGGAGTCAAAGTGAACCCAGTCAAATCTGTCCTTCCATTTTGGGTTAAAAGTTAGATGTGACTTCCATAGCTTTGGCTTGGCAGATTTGCTACTTGCTGGATCTATACTGATATCCATCTCTAGCACCACATTCTGTTACTGAACCAGTCTCAGCTACTCTAGAAGTAGCTGTAATCAACATAGATGATGCAGATGGACCAGGTGTATTCTTACGTGAGAGCAAAGCTGGGCACTTGCGGTATTTTTTGCGGTACTGCGGTACTACCGCACTACCAAACCGGTACCGCATAATGCAGTACCGCAAAGGATCGCTGAAAGTACAGCAGTACCGCTACCGCATTCAAATTTCCCGCGGTACTTTCCGCGGTACCGACAAACACGACTTTTCAAAAAATTAACACTTTTTTTGAAGTAAACCTTATTACAGGAGTACAGTAAGACGAATGCTGCGTGTGTTGCATCAGCCTAACTCTAGACACGTTAAGTTTTCGTTCAGAACATATTACGTTGCCATCCTATCACAACGCCTCAGTGCAGTGCTTGCTTTTGAGCTGGTTGCACGTGTGTTACATTTCTGTGACAAAGATCAATTTTTAGCCATTATGGCAGAAAGTTCAGGTGCGAAATCGCCGATATGCAATTTCTGAAAATATGTGCGATTACTTGTGTTGTTCTTGTGTGCAGTACCGCAGTACCGCGGAACGCACCAGGGGGACCTGAAAAAGTACCGCAGTACCGCGTAATGCACTGGGCATGCTGAGGTACCGCAGTACCGCGTAACGCACCCCCAAATTTTGGTACCGCGCCCACCACTGCGTGAGAGAACCTCATCTTGGCTGATTTTGGACTTCTTATTCAAGTGTTCATCTTCATCATGTTTTTTAGAAGATGGTTTCTTTTTGCTTCTTAGCAAAGAATTTTCTGATATCCACCATATTGAATTTGACTATTAGTACTAACTACAAAAAACTATAAACATCACTACTTTAAACTCTATGAATAAGCAGAGCCCTATAAAAATAAAAAATTAATTAATTATTTTCATATACAGTATTGAAAACTATAAAACATTAATAATTAATACTCCAAATGATATAATTTGAACTTTTCTGAGGGGGTAAAGGATGGCAATTTTGGCTGCCTTGAGCTATCATTTTAAGGCAATTTCAAGTTTGGAACAGCATAAAAATGCTGAGTGTTCCTCTTGTGGCTCACTTTGCTCATCCATCAAGTAACTTGCACAATTTAGGGTGCATCAAAAATAGCAACTTTCAAAAATTGATTTATTTGGCCCTACGTTATTATGGTTACATTCCCTAAAAAAAATTCACATGCAAAATTTCAGGTCAATTGATTAATATCTACTGGGTCCACCTAGCTCCTAAACTTTTACAAAAATGACAATTTTTGGGATAAATTGCCTTAAATTATTTTTTTCACATATACCTTTATTTTATTAAATTGAATGATCCTTAAGGTACTATAGGCCTAGTATGTTTAGTTTGCTTGTGTTTAAGCCATAGCTACTATTAATAAACATCATTTGCCATCATGAAATACCTATAGCTATTTTTTCTTATTTTCAGGCATGTAGACTACTTTAATATTAATCTATGTTTCTATTACAGGTCAATTTTTGATATATGTTGGTGATAATAGTTGATATATGATATAATGGATAATAGTGGTAAAGCCAGTGAAGCCACTTCTAGTGGTAAAACTTGTTGAAGTGGTGCAGATAAAGTTGATGTAAAAACACGAAAAAAACCTGTATATTTGGATTAGGTCCTGGCATCACAAATAATGATGCAAAGATTGTAGGATGTCACTTGCCAACAAGTGAACAAGTTCTTAGATGTTTCCTATTTCACCAGCAACAGGGTCTAAAAGAGAGAAGAACTAAGCGAGATATAGCTAAAATTGTTTTAACAGAAATTCAACCATTCTACAATAAAGCCAACTTACCAATGATTACTGAGAAAAAAGCATGCGAGAAAATAATTTCGTTGTCAGAAAAGAATGCGAAACTGAGAGAAATTCCATTGAAAAGAAGAGCTACAAAGTACAAAGACAAGACTAGAAGATATGGAAATGCAACTTAAAATGACTTTTCCACTGTGGATTAAAAATGCCAAAAAAATTATGAGTAATCCAGAAGATATACAATTTCTTCAATCTATGCAAGGGGATAGAATTGCTTCTTTTGGAACTCATGATCAAACTTTAGCATCCAAAATGAAGCGCATTAATTTTCGAAAATGTGAAGAAAATGCGAGAAAAGAAAAGGAATTGAGAGACACTGAAGCTTCTTGCAGTTATGTTGAATTAGAAAGCAGTAACACAAGCGATACAACTACCATTGAGAGTGAGTCAGAAGCTAATGATGGAGCTGAAAAAGATGGAAAATCCACAGTCAACAGTCTGTTTAGGTACTCAAGCTATCATTCCTCATGACATTCTGAAAAGACCGAAACTTGTTTCTTTGGCATCAAGAATGAAAATGACTCCGGCACAACAGGCTGCATTCACAAAAGCTTTTGTTGAAGAATGTGGTGGTAACACTAAGGCAATGGCAATTTCATATGCTACAGCTGATAGAGCAAGACGCGAAGTAGCCCCAAAAATTTTAAGTTCCATTAAAAAATCCTGGAATCCTCCTAAATTGGCCTCTCTTCATTGGGATTCAAAAATAATTTCTACTCTGCAGGATAAATATGTTACAGAAGAATGATTAGCCGTATCAGTTGGAAATTCAATGGATCTCAAACTACTTGGTATTCCATCATATCATCCTAGTGCTGGTGGCAGTGGCCAATCTGGGAAAAACTTGACTGAAGAAGTTATGAAGCTACTGAAATTGTGGAACTGCTCCGATTCAATAGTGAACTTGGTTTTCGACACTACAGCAACCAACACGGGACATGTGAGCGCTGCATGCATAACTATCCAACAAGAGATTGGACAGCCTTTATTATGGTCTGCATGCAGGCATCATGTTGGTGAAGTTATTATGAGTCATGTGTTTCAGGACATGAAAGTAGAAACTTCGAGTGGACCAGAAATTAATGTCTTTAACAGATTGAGAAAAGTTTCAGTGGATTTCCAGGGATGAAAAATTGAAAAAAATTGACTTCAATCAGTACTCCAAAGCTGTCCAGGAGATTCTTCAGGAATGGACTGATTATGCAATTCAAATAAGTAATATAGAAAAGCAACATAAACGATATGACTACAAACAATTTTCTGACTTAGTTGTGTTATACTTAAATGCAGGACCTAGTGATAAGGATATAACCCTTCAGTGACCTGGTGCTATACATAGAGCCAAATGGCTGAGTAAAGCAATATATGCTCTAAAAATTGCATTACTAGAAGATAATATCTCGAAACTACCTTCAGTAACAATCACAAACAAGCAACAAATTCTGAAACTAAGAGACTTTGCAACTTTCATTTCACTGATTTACTACCTATGATGGATGACCTGCTCTTCAGTTTTTGATGCACCATGGCACGATTTGCAGCTTTACAAAAAGCTTCTTAGATACGAGGAAGTAAACAAGCAAATAGCAAAAAGTGCTCTAACATCTTTGAAACGTCATCTCTGGTACCTTTCATCAGAGATGATTCCTCTTGTATTATTCAGCGATTTGGTTCCAAAAAATGAACTTCGTGCTATAATAAACCATCTACTTTCCTATAAACCACACAAGATTGAGACAGTGGTTCTAGAAGGTAGACATGGATTTAGTTTGGGAAAGCCTAATTTCCCTACCAATCTACGATCGGAAACCACACTAGCTGACTTTGTTGACAAAAACTCATGGTTCATATTCTCTTCACTACAGTTAGACTGATTTTTTTAATGGTTGAGATGTTGAATGGAAAACAACAGCATCATTTACAGGGTGTCAGGAAATGATTGCCCCCCCCCCCCTGTAGAGCAAAAACTAGAAGAGATAGATAAAAACCAGAGAGACCACTTGAGAACGTTAAAATCTGAATAAAAACCATTATATTCTATTCCTGTGATTTTAATTCTTACCATTTTTTTCCCCACATAAACCATGGCATCATCTATTTTGAACGATTCAGAGAAAAAGCGAGTTCTTGACCGCATTCGAGCTGTCACATTTCGTGAAGCAAAGGAAGCTGGTGCAACTTTCATAACTCAACACTGGGTGGCTGAGAGATTAAAAAGATCAGAAGACTTTGTCAAAAGGAATTGGAATAAGAATCCTGAAGATTATGAAACAGAATTTCGAGGAGGAAGACCGGAGAAATTATCTCAAGAATCAAAAGACATTGTGCTTGCTGCACCACAGCACCGAAAGAAGAGCTGCTCTGAGGTAGCGAAAGAGATACTTATCCGTCGTGGTAAGATAGTCAATCGGCAACTTCTGCATCAATTTCGAGTTCGCCAAGGCTTGAGTGCTTGGCATGAAATAGCTAAGCCACGGAAGAGTGATCTTAATATTGAAGATCGGCTATGGTTTTGTGATTATCTTGAGGAATGGACGGAAGACGATTTCCTTCACTTGGTTGTCAGCGATGAATTCTTCGTTTGTCTCCAGAAAACCAAATTTTCAGAATGATCGGGTTTGGGCAACAACTCCTGATGAAGTCCCAGATGACCAGAAGTATCGAGAAATAGTAAAAAATCCAGCATGTGTGGGTGTTTTCATTATGTTCTCTATTCGGAAGCTCATCTGGGTTATCAAACCAAGAGGAACCAGTTGGGATGGGCCTTATTTTTGAAATGTAATTTTAGCCCAACATGTAATTCCATTTTTGAATGAACCCGAGTGTGTTTTGAATGTTGAACAGGCAACCTTTCTTCACGACAAAGCCCCCTGTATGAAAGCACTTGCGACTCAACAACTGCTTAAGGACAATAACATTGATTTTTTCGGAAATAATGAATGGCCTGGCAATTCTCCCGATCTTAATGTCTGTGAACATGTCGGATCCATCATGAAGGATCAGGTGGAGTCCTTAATGCTGGAACAACCCATTCAGAATCGGTATTCAACAGAAATTATGACTGCAAAGATCAACGAAGTCCTTGAAGAAATGAGTCATGATACCGATCTCTTTGAGACACTTCTGGGATCATACCCCCGTCGATTAATGGCCGTCAGAGCTGCAAATGGGGGCAACACCCGATATTAAAACAAGTGTTTTTTATTCAAAATTAAACGCTCTTTCGTGTGGTTTTGTCTGTTTTTTTTCTATTCCTTTCAGTTTCTTCTGTACGTGGGGGGGGGGGGGGGGGGGGGGGCGGCAATCATTTCCTGACACCCTTTATATCTTCCAAAGAAAAACTTTTGGCTATAAATGTCATAAATGATGGCTCTGAGAGGGCAGTAAAACTATGCAGTGACTTTTATGAGGCTGCAAGGACTGAAGAACATCTTCAAAATGTTCTCCAAGTTGTAGAAGCTGACAGAAAAGCCACTACTAATCTGAGAAAGAGAGAAGCTTCTTTATCATCTGTTTTAGAACTAAAATTTACAAAGAAGAATAATTAAGATATCAATAAGCAATAAATCAATTTTTACAAGTATTTTATCATGAAATACCATTTTCAATAGGTGGAGGTGGTCAGTGGGATGCTTGGCAAGTTGGGTCCTCGTAACTCACTTCATGATTCTCAGAATAATACAAAAAAAAGTCTAAAAAGACAGATAATTTCATGAATTGAGGCTAAAACTTGCCTAAAACTAACTATTTACAATTTTTTTTTCAAACAAAATCTACAATGCTTACACACAAGATTTTCTAGTCAAACCATAAAATTCCACAATTGTCAAATTTTCATCTTCGAGGTGGACCCACTAAATATTGTCAGAACAGCTTGAAACGTGGACACTGAAGGTTTGTTGGGGATTGTAACCATAATATCATAGGGCCGAATCAATATCCGAAGTTCGAAATTTCACCCCTTATAGGCTGGTACACCCTATTGCACATACTACTACTTTCCAGGGTTGGTAAAAAAAACCTTTTTTTTTTTTTTTAAAGCCCAACTCACCTGGTCTTTTCAGGTTTTTTTTCACAAAAAAACAAAAAAAAAAACAGCAAAACTGAGTTGTTTTTTTTCAAAATTGTGAAAATTTACAGGCATTTGCATTTAGCCATCCAAGACACAGAAGATGCAGAATATAGTGATGAAATGTTGATGAGGGTCCCAGAGATAACTGTCAGTGATCAAGAGTAATGCTACACTTTGCTCTTTGGTACACTTCTGTATGTCTAAAGAAAACTATTATGTTGCTATAATATCAGAGCCGTACCTTATAATTTTCACAATAGCTTTGGTTTGGTCTTTTTTTTTTTCAAAGTTGATTGTCAGTATTTTTTACAATACTTATTTATGTCTGAGGAAAGAGTTTTCTTATTTTGAATTTTTGCAGATGAATCACAAAGATTTGAATTAATTTTAGAGCATTATCTTGTACAGTGGACCCCCGATTTGAGTACGTAATCCGTTCCAGCATGGCGTACTCAATTCAAAATGTACTCAAATCGAACTTAATAACCTATGGGAATTAATTAATTTGTTCCAAAACCCAAAAATTTCACCCCACCCCTACTTTTTCTATAGAAATTGGCCATCACTATAACAGTACACTAAGTCACAATATAAAATACAGTATCAAAGTCACTGCATGTACGAATCACCAAATTTATGCTATATTTTCACTATTTTATGCTGTAATCAACAGAAACTAACATAAATAAACACTAAGTACAAAGTCAGAAAACAAAATGTACGAAATTCTAACAGAAATCCCTAAGAACACCTGTACTATTCAAAACATTAGACCCCGAATGTTCCCGCAATGAACGCTCTAGACAAACTGAAACGCGTTCAGCATCACCAGCTGGTGTACTCAAATCGAGTTTTTGACTCAAGTCGAGTCAATAGGAGCCTATGGACGAGCGTACTCAAATCGATGCGTACTCAAATCGGGGGTCCACTGTATTATGTTTTAACCTTTTAACGCCGAACATTTTGTAGGGTTAAGTCTAAATGCGTGTATTTGAAACGGCACGTATTTGACCCAGTCGGCATCAGAGGGTTAAGGTACATTTTAAAGCAGCCTACAATTACACCATAAATTAGAAACTCAATATATATATATAAAATTATAGAGAATCTGGGGAGAAAGAACGTTGGGTGCATACTCAAGGGTGTAGTTCTGGGATGTACAAATTATTATAAAGTAAAAGTAGCTACCTTAAAGTACCTTAAAATACAAGATTAAAAAGTGTTTAATGAAAGAACAATTATTTTGTAAAAAATGAGTGATTGAATGGCTTAAAATGAACTAAAACTTCTTATTTTTGTTGTGCTAATGAAGCTAGATATATGGCTTATTATTAAAATAAAATTATCTTTGGTAATGTATAATAGTTTTTTAAAACTAAGCAGAGTGCAGGAGATGAGGATCTATAATTCACTAAAGCCAGTTCATTTTCAGCAAACTGATACGTTCAATTCTTAAGTTTTTATCCATTAAAGTATTATATTAAAATATTCCAATGCACAATGTATGAATACATGAATATTTTAATTTATTGGTAATTACTTATAAATAACTGCTTTATGTATGGTTAAGCTCAAATTAACCTGAACATTTGTGATTAAAAGCAATATTTGAAAAAACCTAGTTAAGTGGGAAAAATAGCAGGTTTTTCAAAGTGGGGTGGGTATTTTTTTTACACAAAAAAAACCAGTGGGGAAAACTGGGTCACCCACTTTGGTGCCAACCCCACTACTTTCACCTTTCCTCTTAGAACCCACTGATATTTTAAAAAGCCAGCCACATGCCATCACCAAAATTTTGCAACCTTCGACGAACTACCCTCACTATGAAATATCCGAAAAAAAAAACCTAATATATATATATACACACACACACATACATATACACACACACACATATATATATATATGGGATGAATTTCACAATTAAACACATGAAATGAATGAATGCTGCAAACCCACAAGGAAAAAGAAAAAGAAAAACGATTCCAAGGCCTTTCGTGTATTCAGAGCTACACCTCATCAGGGAATGACAAGGTGTAGCTCTGAATACACGAAAGGCCTTGGAATCATTTTTCTTTTTCTTTGTGGGTTTGCAGCATATATATATATATATATATATATATATATATATATATATATATATATATATATATAAAGCGATAAAGGTTAACTCAAAGTACTTCTATAATTTCGCAAAAAGAAAGTCGAAAAACCAAGCGACTATCGGACCTTTAAAAAATGAAAATGAGAACAGTGATTTATCTGATGATCTAACAGAAGTATCTGAAATATTAAAAGCTCAGTATGAATCATCTTTCAGTATCCCAAAAAACTGACAAATTGATTTGCGATAGAAACGCATTCTTTGAAGAAGAACCACAAGGGGAAAGTATAACAGATTTTGACTTTACGATGGATGATATTACACAAGCCATAGGGAAACTAAAAACACACTCAGCGGCAGGACCGGATAAATGGAATGCCACACTGATCAAAAACTGCAAGAATGCAATCGCTGAGCCCCTATACTGGATATGGAGACGATCATTAGACACGGGAGAAATACCGGGCATCCTGAAGAGCACGAACATAGTCCCAATATATAAAGGAGGAGATCGATCCCAGGCCAAAAACTATAGGCCAGTGTCGCTTACATCTCATCTCACTAAAATATTTGAAAGAATAGTTAGACAGAAAATCTATGACTTTTTGGAAACTCAGAAAAAATTCAATAATAACCAACACAGGTTTCGATCAGGCAGATCATGCCTATCACAACTAATGGAACACTACAACAACATTATTGATTCACTTGAAAGTAATGAAAACTATGATGTACTATACACAGACTTTGCTAAAGCATTCGACAAGTGTGACCACGGAATCATAATACATAAACTGAAATATATGGGAATAACAGGAAAAGTAGGGAAATGGATATATAATTTCCTTAGTGAGCGGAGGCAAGTCGTTACAGTACAAGGAGTATCTTCATCAGAATCAGAGGTCCTCAGCTCAGTACCACAAGGAACAGTATTAGCTCCACTACTCTTCATAATCATGCTAACTGACATAGATGAGGACGTTAACAGAGACAGCACAGTAACATCCTTTGCGGATGACACAAAGATCAGTAGAAAAATAAGAAACCCAGAAGACATAGGATCTCTATAAACCGACAAACAAAATCTACAAGTGGACTGAAGACAACAATATGAAGTTTAACACCGAGAAATTTCAGCTATTACGGTACGGAAAAAGAGAAGACCTAAAGTGCATGGAATATTATACCCCAAATGGACAGGAAATTCAGAGAAATTCCAGAGCAAAAGATTTAGGGGTTGTAATGACAGATGATGCGAAATTTGAAACACAAAATAAGATAGCAGTAAACAGAGCAAAGAGAATAACGGGTCAGATATTGAGAACTTTTAAACGAAGGGATAGGAATGTAATGATTCCTCTACTGAAAACCCTGATAATACCCAAATTAGAATACTGCTCAGTCCTAACTTCCCCATATAAAAAAGAAGACATTAGACAGATGGAGGGGATCCAAAGAAGCTTCACAGCCAAGATCAATGGGTGCAAAGAACTAAATTACTGGGAAAGGTTACGAGAACTAGACCTATATTCACTGGAAAGGAGAAGAGAGAGATACACCATTATTTACACTTGGAAAATAATGGAGAAACTAGTCCCTAATCTTACTCGGAATCCCATAACTCCCCAAACAACGATGGAAAGTAGAAGCGGTAGACTGTGTCATATTCCCAAATTGAAGGCGAGACAGGGAACATCCTTAACCCTGAAAGAAAATAGTTTTGTAGTGAGAGGACCAAAACTGTTTAATCAGTTGCCCAAAGACCTAAGAAACACGAAGGGAGTTGCAGTGGAAATCTTCAAAAGACGACGACGCCTGGCTCAGAACAATCCCCGATGAGCCGGGCGTACCTGGCTATGTGAGGTGGAGAGCGCAAGAATCCAACTCACTACTTCACCAGGCCAACTCGAGAGGAGGGGCGACAAGCTTGACCTTCGCGAAATGAGAAATCATCACGCGGAACCTTTGTAAGGTTGTAAGGTAAGGTAAGGTAGGTAAGGTAAGGTAAGGTATATATATATATATATATATATATATGCACTAGAATCACAAAATAACATGTGACCTTATTAATAAGCAAACAACCACAAGGAAAAGGAAACACAAAGTCCGAGCGCTTTCGTGATATATTCACATTATCCTTGATAATGTGAATATATCACGAAAGCGCTCGGACTTTGTGTTTCCTTTTCCTTGTGGTTGTTTGCTTATATATATATATATATATATATATATATATATATATATATACAGTCAACCCTCCTTATAATGGACTAATAGGGGGGAAAAGGTGTCTGTTATAGCCGATTGTCTGATATAACCGACGGTACTGGTAACCTACGGTATACGTATACGATACGGTAATGAAGATACTATATACAGTACTGTGCACTGTCTGCTGAACACGATACATGATAAATGATACAGAAAATAATGAAATATAATAAAAATATAAAAGTTAGCTTGTCCTTGGCCTTACGAATGTCGGAAACAGTTTGCTTTTTCACGCCATACTCCGCGCACACCTTGGCCACCGAAACACCCGCCTCTAACTTCTTGATTAATTCCAGCTTCTGGGTCACCGACACTCCGACAGGGTCACACGCTTCTTCTTTTCCTGGTTAACGTCGCCAGTGGTGTGTCCGGTTTATCCGATATCCGCTCTAATGGGGTCCATTATAGCGAGGGTTGACTGTATACACACGAGCTGATGACCAACTTCTTGAAATCATTTAAAATAACATATGAGGGTAGGCACCAGTCCTTATTTTTCTTATGCAACAATCGAAGTCTGCTAAATCTCTTCTAAGCCCCTAATCACACACCTGGAGTATGACTTACAATGGGTCATTCATGTCAGATCAGACACCAAAAATGTCAACCATCTCCAATTTTGTTTATACTTAGTACACTTAAGGACCCTTATGAGAAATGTAGATACCCAAAATTTCACATCTCTATGACCTCAGGGTGCCGAGATATGAGGTCACGAAAGTTGACCTTTTGACCAGATTTTTTCAAAATTTAATATATCTAAATTGTCATATCTCGGCTTCTACTGGACCAATTTACTTCATTTTTGTGTCATTTTAAAGCTTGAAACGAGTAGAATCTTTTGTCTATCTTGAAATATATTGCATAAATGATTCATAAAAAAGTTATAGAAGTTGGGATTATTTGAACTTGAATAAAAAAAAAAATCAATTTTTTTTTTTTAATTTTTTATCCCAAGGTACCTCTATCCTAGCACAACATTATGTAAAAATTTCATTATTCTCTGGCAAATACTTGAGAAAATATAGCACTTTCATTGTGACAAATTTTTTTAAAAAATATTAAAAAAATGAAAAATGATGTGGGGTAACTTTTTTTTGAAAGTATCAGGTCATCCCATAAATAAAGTATTTTTTTTAGATCGGAATTTGAAAAAAAAAAAAAAATAAAAAAATAAAAAAATCGACAAACTTTTTAATCTAGTATATATTTTCCATCGGAATCAATGACACTCTGCCAATGTCCTACAAGCTTTTCAATGCCATGTTTATAAAATTCAGGCGGTTTTCAGGCAAAAAACGTACAAAGACTGGTGTGCAGGTTATCTAAAGAAGTATGCTGTTTCTCATCAAGATAGTTTTGCAGACTCCTGAAGAGATGATAATCTGAAGGCACAAGGTCTGGAGAATATGGAGGATGTGGAAGTTTTTCCCACCCAAGCTCCTCAATTTTTGCAGAAGTGATCCGAGCGGTATGAGGACGTGCATTGTTGTGGTGGAACATGATTCCTTTCCGATTAACCAAAGAAGGTCTCTTTTCTTTTAGTGGTGTTCAATCGATCCAGTTGTTGACAGTAGACTTGAGCAGTGATTGTTTGGTTGTGTGTAAGGTTTCAAAGTGTATTACACCACCTTTATCCCACCAAACACTAAGCAACACCTTCCGAGGGTGAAGATTTGGTTTTGGCTGTGGTGTCGCTGGTTTTCCGGCACAAACCCACTTTTCATCACCAGTCACTAAATGGTGCAAAAATGGATCTTAGAGTTCACAGGAATGAAGAGCTGTGCTAATGTTTACCTGCACCCTCAGATTGTCGACCAACAATTCATGTGGCACCCATTTTCCTAACTTAGGCACTTTCCTGAGTTGTTGCAAATGTTGATGGATGATGGATGGGGATGAAGAGTTTCTGGGCCAATTCTTTGACAGTTGTTGAACAGTCTTCTTCAAGTGCAGCTAACAGCAGGGCATCCAGAGCATGCTGCATCTGTCAAACAGCAGTCACCATTCCTAAACTTTTGAAACCATTTTTGACATTTCCTCACATGCAGAATATCGTTGCCATAAACGTCCTGAATGTTTCGCATTGCTTCAGTAGCACTATTCCCTTTTTTTAACTCATAAAGCATTATATGCCTGATATGCTCTTCTGATACCACCATGTTTATGAGGGGTTCACATAAAGTAAAACTCGCATCTTCACTGGTCAAGGTCTGTAAAAGTATGTAGCAAAACACGATAGATCTCCTCTTATATATAACCTTCAGAAAATTTATGCTTAAACCGAGTAGGACTAGTTTAAACTTAATCTATCGTAAAAAACGACATTACTTATGGGATGACCTGATATATACAGCATTATGACAAATAAAATAACTAATTTGGACCTTTAAATTTGGCACCTATAGGTGTACCTATTTTTGTCTATGTAGGAGATTTTTTCTAAAATTTTCCAAACATATATAAAAACTAATTAATTTGTTTTGAGTGTGGTACTTTCTAGTAATTTTAGCATTTATTCTAGAAGAATAACATGTTTGAATTTATTTGAATTGAATTTATTATTATTTTCATCAGCGCAGTTGAAAAGAGAGATCTTGCCTCCTTGTAAAATTTTGTGATCCCCTTTAGTTGTTGTTAATCTGTAAAAATAATTAAAGTTTGTTACATAAAGAAAAATTATTGACTAAATCTGAAATTAAAGAGAAATTATGAAAGCAAATTGCTAGTGATTACATTAAATTATTGGTATATAGCATGGGTTAGATGGTTAATTTGAAAATTCTAAATTTAAATAAGTATTTTAGGTTATCTTTCTTTGAAGTAATTCTTTATGAGATTTAGAGACTTTTGGTACGTCGTCTTTTACTAAATTGTACATTCTCCCATTTCTCATCATTACATCAACTTCTCTGATGACACTTGAAAATCTTATTGTCAAAATATCTGGATGTTGAGGACAGAAAAACGAAGGATTGGGACCAATGTTCCCTCTAATTTTTTTTAGTCTGTGTGCGCAAGAAAGTTTCGTTGTGCATACATTTAGATTCATGGTGAAAAAGTGTGCAAACTTTTCTGAGCGTAATTATCTTCAAAATGAAATATACATAAATATTAAATACTTAATAAATATTATTTCCATAAGGTGATAGCTTGATCATTACGGTACTATTAAATGGATATTAAAAAACTGTTTACAGTATTATATATTCTTAAAAAAGAAAACATTTTATCCATTCACAAAATAGGAATAAAATAAAAAATAATAAAATTCAATAAAATAAAATATAATCAAAATAACATTAAATGAAAGTGCCTTTCATTTAAGTATGATTATGATTTCTTCCTACGATCTTTAGCATTTGCCCATTCCAAATAAACTCTATGAAGATTAATACATCCATCATCATTCAGGTAACTTTTAATTCGCATGAGCGTGTCCAAATGATTTTCTTTCAAGTGGTTTCTTAATTTGTTCTTTATAGAATTCATTAAACTGAAGCCACGCTCACAGTCCACACTAGATGCTAGGAAAGTTCCCCCAATATCCATCAACTTAGCAAGGTCACAAAATTGTTCATTTTGTAGGACGAATGTCACCATATCATCAAAGTTTTTAACCAGCTTACTTTTTATTTTCTCGCATACAACAAATTTAAAATCATTGTACTGTTCGATTATGGTAGAACCTTCGCCAAGAAAATCTGCATATTTTGCGTATAAAGCTTTAACATGCTCAATGCCAAAGTCAAAGTCTTTCTGTAAAATAGCCAAACAATCAAAGGCAGACCATTCTTTTACTTCATTTTCAGGAAACCTGCCTTCCAAATAGGAACAAAGTTTTTCTATGAAAGTTAATCTTGTGTGACGGTATATTTTTTAAATTACTTCATTTATTGTCGTGACTCATGATACGCTTGAGCCTGTGCGCATTTTATTTTGCTGTGCGCGCGGGTTTCACAACGCGTGTGCGCGCGCACACGCGCACACCTTAGAGGAACATTGATTGGGACCATGAGGGTGTAGAATGACACCTTCACCTCTCTGGATTCTCTTGATTTTTCCAAAAAACATAAGATAACCACCAGTGGTCATTATAATCTATAGCAACAAAACCATTTATATCATTTTCTTCTATCATTTCTTCTTCCTCGGTTACTTTTACGATTGTTGACTCATTAGATGCCGAATATCTTTTAACAGTAATTGATGAAAGTGAAACAGGTTTCACATGGTGCAATTTCAGAGTTCTGGAAGTGGTTTTAGCTTTTGAATTTTGGTCTTTTAAAAATTCTTCTTCTCTTTGATGGTCTTCAATTGTTAAAAATTTAAAATTTATGTTTTTAATGTTACAGTTAGCAAATTCAAACAAATTTCAGGGTGTTATTATTTGGTTATCATATGGTCTTTGGAGGCTTGCTTTTGCAGCTAATCTTTTAATAGTGCCCCCCAATCCATCACATGGTCCTTTTCCATGACTTGTAGTGAAAAAATTCCAATCCACCTCCAAATTAAAATCTTTATGGTAACAGAGGTTAAGGAAATTTTTACAATTTTTCTATTGGGCAGCACATCCATCCGAAAAATATAAAAAAAAATTTATGAATGGAATTATTTTTTCAATAAATTTACATAGGTGGCATTGAAAAAGATGAACCGCAACAACATTGTGGTCATTACATTCTGAAATAATTACAAAATTTAAGTTCTTTAGATTTCCTTGGGCCTTGAAATATAGAATGAATGGATGAATAGTAGTCATTTAGTTGTTCCAATGGAACGACTGAACTTCATCTTGGAGAATAGCTGAATAATTTTCTGAGAAGTCGCATACAGCCAAAACTTCATCATTTTCCAATGATGTTTTCTTATCCTGATAGTAGTTTAATTGCATATTTGTTAGGAAATCATGGATCTGAAAGTATGTATGTAAATTAGAATTTAGAAGGGCTTGTAGATATATATATTTTTTTGTTAAAAACTAATTAAAATTCAGCCTTTTATTTCATTGGATTTTTCAAATGATATTCTAGTACAAGGTTATTTTATCAACATCAAGATATATTATTTTTATATGATTTTGTAATAATTATACATGATATGTTCAATAAGTGTTATTAAATTATTATTATTACCTGATACTGCTTCGATTTTTCACAAAACTCTTCTATGTAATCATCTGTAGACAACTGCATCAATTCTAAATTTGACCTATTGGTGTTGGTCCATTTTTTGAATTGAATGTTGTCAACATAATTTTCATCGAATAGCGTTTGGAGCCGAGTGGTTAAATAGGTGGTATCACCACAGAGATTACATTCCATTAGGCAACATACTTGCGAGGGAAGACTGCACATTAGGGAAGGTAACAATTGGCAGACATGACTGATTTTAGGCTCTGTAATTTTATCAATTTTTGCCCCATTGAACATACGTTTTAGGTTTTGGTAGATAACACAAATGAATACTGAGTGCATACCAGATCCACCCACAATTACACATTGTTTAGGCCTTAACAAAGCAAATTTACTAAATCCAATTTTCATCCTTGGGTATTTATTTTTAAAGGCCTCATATGCCTCTTAAGTTAACTCTTTGACTACCATCGGGATAATAGGTCCCAATCGGACTTACTTCTGGTAGTCAAAGGGTTAAGAAGGTGCTGCTTCTGTTTATGTTCCCTTTGACCTTGTTCATTAATAACACACTCAAAATCTTTTTTACCCGGCATTAATCTACGTATGTTTTCATTTAAATAAAAAAATTTAACCGAATCTTCTATTCCCATTTCCAGAACTTTCCCAGATTTTGGATTTGGTTCCGACAAAATTCCAGAACTTTCTACCATTTTCTTAACAATGCATGCAGTGTGCTTGGTAGTATTGAATTCTTGGCATACTTTTCTTATACTCCAGCTTTTGGGCAGAACTGTTAAAATTTTAATTTTTTCACTTCTTTTAGTGCTTGAATCATTAAATTTTTCTTTTAGCTGGTCTAAAATTTCTTTATAATCCTTTTCTTCCTGTGATGTTTCTTCTTCAACTATAGTTTTCCCACTAGCAGCTTCTATTTTTCTTTTGAACGTATCTTCAACTTGTTTACATTTTTTCAGTCCATATGCCTTTTGAGTATCTAATTTTTGTTTTTTAACTGGACTCTCTCCTATTTCTTTTAATGAACTATTCAGCATCACTAATTCAAAATTTACTGTTAGAGACGCTGAACTTAAGCCTGACCCTGATGACACAAGTTCAAGTGGTCTTTCGGATATGACAGAGCTAGAGGGATGAGATGAGTCACTGTCTGAATTTTCAGTATTTTCTTTTAGTATTTTATCAACAAGAATTCTGCATGGATTAGTCTATGATTTGCAGTTAATTGAAGATCAGGCTGCTTAATGATTATTTCAGGTGGAACCACTCTTAGTCACTTAGTTCACCATTTCCCTTGATGCTCATTGAAAGGATCAGCACATTTTCTTTTTAAATTAAGCAAATCCATTTCAAAATTTCCTAATTGAAATAGAATAGGTACCTGGCTAGGAATTTCTGAATATATTACATATATAGATGACTTATTTTATAGTTTCCTAAAAGATCTGAAAAAAAGAAAAAAGTACATGTACACATAAAACAGTCATTTGTACTAGGAGTTAATGTTTGCATACAAATAACAGACACAAAAATAGGTATACCTAATAGGACGTGTCAAATTTACAGCTCTCAATTAGTTCTTTTATTTGTCATAGTGCTATACTTTCAAAAATAAAAGTTACTCCACATCATTCCATAGGAATAGCAACAATTTTTCATTTTCTGTCATTTTTTTTTCTATATTTTTTTTTTAAATTTGTCACACAAAGCGCTACATTTTCTAAAGTATTTGCCAGAGAATAATGAAATTTTTACACAATATTGTGCTTGGATAGAGGTATCTTGGGACAAAAAATTTAAAAAATCTGAGACTATTTTTTTTTACTCAAGTTCAAATATTTCCAACTTCTATAACTTTTTGTGAATCATTTATGGATATTTCAAGATAGACAAAAGATTCTACTCCTTTCAAGCTTCAAAATGACACCAAAATGAAGTAAATCAGTCCAGTAGAAGCCGAGATATGACAATTTAGATATATTAAATTTTGAAACAATCTGGTCAAAAGGTCAACTTTCATGACCTCATATCTCGGCACCCTGAGGTCACAGAGGTCTGAAATTTTGGGTATCTACATTTCTCATAAGGGAGATGGTTGACATTTTTTTTGCCCTTGTGTGTCTGATTTGACATGGAATGACCCTGATATAAAAACAGTTATGAAATCACGCATCCGTCCCAAGGGACTTTGGCTCTGAGAATCACACACTCTCTTGTTCTCATGATGACTCATCTATGATGCATGTAAGAATGGATTCCTTCGTATATAAGGAGGGGTCCAGCCATTGAAAGAGACTCAAGATTTAGATTTCAAGATATGAGATTCAGATCTTGGTCTCTGCGGGTGACAGGTTGAGAGTCGCCTCGTATGCTTTAGTTTAGCTGATGACAAGATTTAGAATGGCCTGAAGGACAATTTGTTCGACATTGCACATGGAAATGCTCTCCAGATGATCCAGTTTGAAGAAGAGTGCAGCTGCCTTCTTGCTCAGAGAGAGCCTGATCAGCATGGCACAATGGGCTCCATCAACAAAACATTGGCGGAGAAGGAGCAGAAGAGTGCAAAACAGAAAGCAGAGGAAGACATCCAAAAGAGGAAAGTAGTCAGAGAGCAAGCCTCCACATCCCAAACAGCCAAACTTGCTTCTTCAAGCTCTGCCAATGACAAGTTTCTTGAGGGAGCCACTGGAGGTTGTCCTCCTTCCCCACAAAAAAAGAACATGCCAAACCAAGAATATTTTCAACTCAGACTTATCTTCAGCCTTAGACATGAGGGGGGTGAGTGACCAGATGGCGCTTTACAATTATCAGAAACAGCTCACAGCCTTGGCCAAAACCTTAAGGAACTGACTCTCAACCAATACTCTGTGAAGCACAACTGAGAGCATTATCGCAGGCAGCAGGCTGAATCATTCCAAAAAGGATTCCATTCCAGACCAGTGGTGGTGCACTGGGATGGAAAGCTTCCGCTAGACCTTACCAACAATGAGCAGGTAGACCAGCTTCCCGTCTTAGTGTCCACCTCAGATGGCAACTGCCAGCTCTTAGGAATGCCAAAAATAGCTTTGGGGAAGTGGGCAACAGCAGGCACAAGCAGTGTTCGATCTCTTGCAACTTTGGGGACTAAGTGAAAGAGTGGTGGGAATGTGTTTTGACACTGCTGCTACTAACACTGGCCATCACTCAGGATGTTGTTTGCTCCTAGAGCAGAAGTTGCAGAAAGAGCTGCTCTACTTTGCATGCAGGCATCATATCATGGAGCTAGTTGTTGCCACTGCATTCACGGCGTGTCATGATGCAATTTCTGGTCTTAAAGTTCTGTTATTCAAGAGATTCCAGCAACAGTGGAACTACATCAACAAAAAACAAAAGCAAGTTCCAAACAGGTATCAACAACCCCACTGTTGGTCCATCCCTATTACCAGTCAGAGAAGAACTTCTGAAGTTCATTAAACACCAAATCCAGCACAAAACATAATGAGACAATTACAAGGAATTTTTGGAACTCACCATTGTCTTGCTTGGTGAAAATCTTGAATCGCCAATTCAATTAAGCGCCCAGGTGTGATGCATCACGCTCGCTGGATGTCCAAGGTCCTGTATTCTATCAAGATGTGGATGTTCCAGGAGCAATTGCAACATCTCATACTGAAAGAGAAAACATGCTTGCAAGCCATGAGCATCTTTGCTGTGACAGTCTACCTGAAGGCATGGTTCACTGTTCCAATGACCGCTTCCACTCCAGCCCAGGACCTTTGCATCTTAGAATCATTGAGGTCATATCCACAGAAGAAGATCTCCAAAGCAGCCAGTCAGAAGCTGGCAGGACAGCTTTGGTACCTCTCTGACAAAATGATTCCATTGGCCTTCTTTGATGCTGATGTTCCATCTGCAACGAAATGTTGGATGGTCACAGCCCTATACAAGAAAGAGGGTGGAGAGCAGATTCCAAAGCGTGTCAACCCACCTCTCAGTTCGTCTTTAGAGAGCTTTGTGATGAAGAATTTGATGAGGTTCTTCAAACAACTGCAATTGTCTGCAGGTTTCTTGAACAACGATCCGGATAAATGGGAAAAAATGTAGTTGTTTCAGGCGGTACTTAGGGTTGTGGTGAATAACCACACCAAGTGAGTTGTGGCCCTCATCCAACAGTACAGCAGCTGCCACACCAAAGATGAGGAGCAGCTGCAGTATCTGCTGCAAGTAGTATCGGAGCATCGCCGGATGTTTCTGGATGCCAGAAAAAGCTTTGACTGGGCAATGATGAGTGGTTGCCAACCATGACACCCCCATCATAGAACAGATAGTACTCATCCATCAGCTCATGGATGGGGGTGGACACAGAGGCGATGGAGCTGTAGTGCATACCATATAATACCTATTATAGTGATAGAAGGATAAATTTTGGAACTCGTGAGCAACCCCTAAATATGAACTGATCAAAATGAAAATTTACCTGCAACATTTTCTCACAGAACCTCAGGAAATGCAGTAATTGGTTCTAGGACTTTCAAAATTTTTGTTGACTATTTAAAAAGCATTTTTTTTTACTGTATTTCAACCTAATATAATAGTAAAGGATAGTCAAAATGTGTTCACTAATCAACATTTTATTAGAAACGAAACATTATAGTAGGTACTCTACATAAAAAAAACAGTGAAAAATATTCTATACAGTACAAATCTACTTCCTTGAAAAATATTTATCTAGGGCCATTTGAACTGCCTTTTCTTTTCTTTTTCTTTCTTCTTCTCTGCATGCATCTGCCTGTAGCAGCGAAGACTGTTTTCCAAGTTTCGGCGAACCTTTTTCCTTATAGTCATCCATTTTTCTTATAATTGTCCATACTGTTTCTTCATTCATTCCCATGTCATGCCCTACTTTTGCTTTACTGTCACCACGTTCATGTCTTTTTATTACATCCAATTTATCATCTAGAGTTAACACATTCCGCTTCTTCTTAACACCAGCACTTTTATCGTCAGTCTTTCTTTTATTCATAGTTATTGAGAGTAGACTACATAATGTGCAGTTTTTTGTCAACACAGGACGGCATTGCCACTACACACAAACAGAAGGCTTACAATGATACCACATTTAGCATGACACAATATAGTACGTAATTTGATGATTAAAAACGTTTGAGAACACAGCAGAAGACAGCGACTTTGCGCGCGACTTGAAAATATTACCGTGCTAATCAAAGTTTGACCCCGTGTTATTCGGGATTTGGTGTCAATTTATAAACCATGTTAATTCGAAAACTGTGCTATTCAAAACCGTGCTAATCGGGGTTTTACTGTATAGTTATGGACCACCCTAATATACATACACTATTGGTATTGGTTCTTATAAAAATAAGAGTGAATGTGACTAGTGATTGCTTGTTTTTATATCAACACAGCAAATATGATATACAGTTGGGTCCCATATTACACGAGGGATACATTCCTGGAAATCCTTGCTTAATCCGGAACATTATGTCTATGGAAAATAAGGGGGTAGGGATCTGGGACCAAGATTCAATAACCTAATTTCAAAATAAATACTCTTATTTCATAAAAAAAGATAAACAAAATTAAGGCGTTAATCGTATTTACTTGCAAATTACCTTACAAATAGGACACAACATTAATAGAAACAAAATTTAGTAATTAATAGTACTGTAATCTACATTTACAAATTAGATGGAAGATCAGCTTCCTCCTCTTGTGATGAGGTAGTGGAAGTTGAGGGAGCTCTTGCAAAAACACATTTAAAGAACAACGTAATCTTCTGCAAGTCTTTGTGGAGCTCTCTGTAGCATGAGTTTATCAATGCCTCTTGAAATTAAGGGATTGCCCCATGATCAGGCCTAATTCCATCATCCTATCACCCAAATTTTGAGCATCATTCTGGAACTCCTGTAAAGTTTTTGCAGTGATGGCTTGGCGGCAGCCTCCTCCTCCTCCTCCTCCTCATCACTGCTGGATGATGCAGCAAGCTGCTCAAAGCTCCTCGTTGCTGGACTCTTCCTGGTGGGACTTGAGGAAATTCACATATGTAACATTTCATATTTGTGTTCTATGGATAACACCGGTCTGCATGAAAATCGATTTCTTTATTTTGAGTTGTGATTCTGAAGCAGTTCACTGTGCTGAATTCAAAAATGCTACCAGTTTGTTTCTATCACCCACAGTTTTAAAGTTATTAGCAAAACAATTTTGGGGCATTTTGTAATTTTTTACTTTTTTTATCTTTAATTAATTTCGTTTTTTCATATTTATCAGATAGATAATTCTAACATTACGACTTTAAAATTTTAATAATGGCTTCTAGAGGATGTACCCATAGTCCAGACATATTTTGTTATATTTGTGGTCGGTATGTTGTTGTAAAACAAAGGATAAATGTAACGACCTTCATTAAGAGAGCTTATCATGCTTATTTTGGAATTAAATTGGGAGATCAAGACAAAAGTTGGGCTCCACACAAGGTTTGTCTTACGTGTGTTGCGGCACTAAGGAATTGGAGCAAAGGTAAAAAGAAAAGTTTGCCATTTGGGATCCCTATGGTATGGCGCGAGCCTAGAAACCATACCGACGACTGCTACTTCTGTTCTTGCAATGTTAAAGGTTATAATGCAAAGAATAAAGAGAGCCTTCAATACCCAAGTCTTCCATCTGCAATAAGGCCAGTACCTCATGGTCCAGAAGTTCCTATTCCCTGCCCACCCGAGAGTCTGGATCAATACAATTCAGATTCTGATTCAGCTCCAAATCCAGACAATGATGATGTTTATGAACAGCCAACAGCTGACCGAGATCCTCCTAAACCATTAACCCAAGCCGAACTAAATGACTTAGTCAGGGATTTGAATCTGCCTAAGGACTCTGCAGAACTTTTGGGGTCTAGATTGCAGGAGAACAATTTATTGGCATCCGACACATACTTCGCTTGGTACAGAAATCGTGAGAAAGACTTCGTGCCTTTTTTCGAAGAAGATGGTCCCTTGGTATTTTGCAAGGACATCACAGGATTAGTGTGCAAGCTAGGTATCGAATACCAAACCAGTGACTGGAGGTTGTTTATAGATTCCTCTAAAACCAGTCTAAAAGGAGTGTTACTGCACAACGGTAACAAATATGCATCAATCCCAGTGGCCCATTCTACTCATTTAAAAGAGACCTATGATAACATGAAACTGCTTCTGGAAAAAATTCAGTATCAAAATCACAGATGGATATTGTGTGGGGATCTCAAAGTCCTTTGCATGTTACTTGGGCAGCAATCAGGATACACTAAGATGCCATGTTTCATCTGCGAATGGGATAGTCGAGCACGTGACCAGCACTGGAAGAGGAAAACTTGGCCTCCTAGAGAGAATCTTACCCCAGAATCAAAGAACATTTTACATGAACATCTAGTTGAACCAAATAAAATCCTCCTACCACCCTTGCACATTAAGTTAGGCTTGATGAAGCAGTATGTCAAAGCATTGAATAGAGAAGGTGAGTGTTTCAAGTATATTTGTTCAAAATATCCAAAGATTAGCTACGAGAAAATAAAGGAAGGTGTTTTTATAGGTCCTCAGATTAGAAAGTTATTGACAGACGATCATTTCCTGAACACAATGACCAATAAAGAAAAAGAAGCATGGCTTGGTTTCAATGATGATGTTGAAAACTTCTTGGGAAACTACAAAAGCCAAAATTATGAAAGACTGGTGGAAAATATGCTTAAAAAGTTTTGCGCCTTAGGCTGCAACATGAGCCTGAAAGTTCACTTCTTATTTTCACATCTTGACCATTTTCCCGAAAATCTTGGAGATGTCAGTGAGGAGCAAGGGGAACGATTTCACCAGGACATCAAAACCATGGAAAGAAGATATCAAGGAAGATGGCATACAAATATGATGGCGGATTACTGCTGGTGTCTGCAATGAGATCAGCCTAACGCACAGCATAAGAAAACATCAAAGAAGCACCGGTTTAGTCGTCATTAGTCAGATCTACCTTCGTAGTCTTAAGTCTTTGGAATAAGTCCTGAAATGTTTGCAAGTAAAGAAGGTAAATATATTTTGTTTCTTTCAGTTATTTTTTTATTCTTTCATAAACAAGCAATATGCTTGTCCAAGAGCTAGGAGCTATTTAATTCTGCTTTAATTAGGTTTTACTCTATCACCTAAAGATTTCGTGCTACAAGGGGTATTGTAATACCTCATCTGTCCCCAAATTTTAACCACTCATTGATGGGAGGGGAGAGAGTATTTTGCTGGGAACGGGACTGGTTGTTATATATATTTACCCTACATTATTATGTAAGCGTTACTGTAGTCTATAACAACAAAATTTATGGTTTAGCATGTGCAATCCAATGTTGGTCTCGATAAGATGGTTCACACTTGGAGATAAATGGGGGATTTATGACACAC